>APFE030117478.1:63144-85247 GCA_000404065.3 Pinus taeda
AATTAATTAGTTGGAGAAATTCAAGTTAGAAGTCTTTCTGAAGTCATGCAAGATTTATCCCTTAAATTAAGGAGATAAAATTGAGTTATATTTGAGTTGTAATTACTTAACTCAGTTTACTAAGTTAAGTCCAGTTAAATTAGTTCCAAACTCTTTGAGGAACTAATAGAGAGTTAACAGTCAATTGATGCATGCATTGTTACAGATCCATTTGGGCACATCAAATCCCAACATCCAGATCAATGTTCTAGGGCTCATCAAACCATAATGTAAGTTGCTTCATTCCCTAAAAAATTCACCCCTTTGAATGCCTCCTTCCGAGATAGTTTCATGACTTGAAGACACCCAGAAATAGCCTCTAGAGGGACCAACTCAGGTAAGCCCTTATGAGGGTGCACTGCAGAGCAATTGAGTCCACTACAAGGGTGCTCCACAGAGCACTTAGGCTTCCTTTCACATGCACTAGGTGAGAATGAGTGCAATTCACATAGGGCTTGGGGAATATTCTTATCTTTTGGAGTCATCTAGAAGGTTCCCTCACTTATCAACTCCTATGAGCTTGAAAATGGATGAGGAATGAGTTAAGGTGCATCCTATCCTCTCATCTCTTCCTCCATGGAACTAATTTTAAGTATGGAAGGCCATTCAATGCCACCATTAATGACAAAACCTCCTTCATATTCCTATAAATTGACCACTCACCTAAGTGATCAGGGGCTGGATTATGTTGAATTGTAAGGAGATAATGTTGCTATGAGATTTGGCTTTGAAGCAAGTATTGTAATGATACAAGTTTGTCATGCTTTTGATGTGATGTGGATGGGATCCAAGCTGGAGGAATGGCTTTGAATTAGACACCAATGGTTGTAATTCCTTCTTCTATCTAATAAAGTGTTTGAACCTTTTTCCCATACGTTTGTATTGTTTGTTAATGCTTATGTGTGTGAATTGTATTTGATTACTTTCACTTATATTCAATAGATTGTATGCTTTGATCAGTTCTTTGTCTTCTGTTGTGTTTATAGGGTACTTCTCAAGTAGATTAAGTATAGGAAGAAGCAACAAAATCGATACAATGGAGACGAGAGGAAAGCGGAACTCCAAGTAGGTCTTCCAAATTCTCATCTTATCTATTACTTATAGGAAAAGTCTAAAATACTTTAAACCATTATTCTAGATACATTTACTTATCTAGGGAATTAGTTTTCATCTGTAGATGCTAAATTATCCAACACAATCATGCACTCAACTAGTGCTACTCCAGTTAATTGAAAATTACCTCATCAAAAACTCATGCATGTCTATTCTGAGAAAGACCCAGTTGAGATTAATGTTCAAGGACAATGTACTTCAATTGCATGTGTTTTCTCATGGAGAAAACTCATGCGTGTAGTCAAGGACTTAATCCTTGAGGATTCCGTAGTTTTGAAAGAGATCATCCACTGGGTTATAGAAGATCATCTACAAGGAACAATGTAAGGAAATAGGAGCTTGGAGGGTAGAAGGAAGGCTGGAGAGAAGCCAAGAATTCCTGTGAGCATCTGTGAGGATTGTACTGAGAGCTGGCTAGCTATGAGAGCTAAGGCTTTGTATAATTCCTATGTATTTCCACCATGTATGATAATACAATATTGTGGGGGCTTTAGTTGAGGATTTCCCCTATTCTTCCGCAAATTGATAGTAGAAGTAGGTTATAGTATTCTTCTTTGATTTATATTGCATTATTAGGTTAACCTACATATATTTTATACATGGTATCAGAGCCAGGTTTGTAGAAATCTCTACATGGTATCAGAGCTAGATTTGTAGAAATCTTTACATGGTATCAGAGCTGTGAACAATATACGGAGAAGAGAATTCGAAGTTTGAAGTTTAGGGTTGTAGATGCAAATCTAATTCATATCATACTTCAAGGTTGGTCAATGGTGTTCTATCGCTTGAGACTTGAGTATGCCTTGGAAGGTAGCTCGAATTACATAGCATGGAGAGATAGGATGGAGGTTGTATTAGAAGTCAATGGCTTGAAGGAATTCATTAATCAAGAAGTCCCAAAGCCAACTTCAGCTAATGCACAAGAGTTGGTTGAGTGGAAGAAGTTTGTGGCGAATGCGAGATGGATCATCCTTGAGGGAGTTCGAGACCATATTGTCTCGAGTCTCCATGGGAAGGAAACTCCATTTTCAATGTGGAAGACATTGAAGGACCTCTACCACAATAGTAGTGACCAGAGGAAATTGGAACTGAAGGATAAGCTTCGAATAATCAATATGGAGAAGGGCGATACTATTTCCACATATCTCAACAAGCTTACCACCTATAGAGATGAGCTTGGTAGTGTCAGAATAGATATTGTTGATGATGATATGGTGAGCCTTGCTCTCCTTAGCCTTCCAAAGAGTTTGAATAGCTACCAGGACTCTGCGAATGGAAGGGAGAAACTACCAAATTGGGAACGACTGTGGTTGCATCTTATACAGGAGGAGATTAGGAGGAGCACACGAGATGGTTCTTCATCCAAGAATGATGATGAAGAAAATCTGGCCTTAGCTAGTAAGGCAAGGAAAGGGAAGGGGAAGCCTTCCCATTTCAAAATTGAAATCCTCTTATGGAGGGAAGAAGGGTGACATGTCTAAAGTAATATGCATTAATTGTCACAAGATGGGACATTATGTGACTAATTTACCATCGAAGAAGTCCAAGAAGGGATCCTGGGAAGGATCGGAAGGTGAGGCATTAGCCTCTCAGTTCGAAATGGACTTTGCCCTCATCCCATGCATGGTGTCATCGATGATGGGTTGTGTCTGGTATCTTGACAATGGAGCCTCATTCCACATGATCAATGATAAAAACTTATTCAGTGCCTTCGAGGAGAAAGACCTTAAGATGCGCATAGAGATGGGTGATGATGGAAAGTATAGTGTTTCAGCAGTGGGCACGGTTGCTTTTTAGAGGGAGAATGGAGCTCTTCTCACCTTGACATATGTGATATATGTACCTATATTGAACAAGAACTTGGTATTAGTTTAGATGTTGGAGGACAAAGGCTACAATGTTCTCTTCAGTAAAGGAAAGGTGTTCCTAAGACACATAGCCAAGGTTCAGACCAAGAGGATAGGGATTCAGGTGAAGAATCTCTATAAACTAGAGGTAGATGATTGTGAAGCATTGAGTACGAAAGTAGAATTGGTGCAAAGCCAAGACATTAGCAAGTTGTGGCATAGGTAGTTGGGCCATTTTCATCATTGGGCTTTGAAGATAATGCAACAGATATCTACAAGAATTCCCAAAAGGTAAACTTGAGAAAGTTGATGCATGAAAAGGTTGTACCTTGGGAAAGTACACCAAGTCTTCCTTTCATGTTGGATACAGTCGAGCAAAGGATATCTTAGAGTGAGTTCATATTGATTTGTGTGGACCATTCTCAATGAAATCCACAGTGAAGTAAAGGTATTATGTGATTTTCATTGATGACTATTCTTGTAAATGTTGGATTTATTTCATGCAGATGAAGGACCAAACTTTCACAAAGTTTTGTGACTTCAAAGCTTTGGTCGAGAAAAAGTCAAGGAAGAAGATCAAGGTCTTGAGAAGCGATAATAGTGGAGAATATTTCTCTCAAGAGTTTAAGGACTTTTGTGTAGTGAAAGGAATTAAATGAGAGTTGACAACACCTCATAACCCATAGCAGAATGGGGTGGCCGAGAGGAATAACAAAACTATTGTAGGGGCAACACAGGAAATGCTACATCACCAAGGCCTACCACTTCACTGGTGGGCTAAGGCATGCAACACAGTGGTCTATTTGTAGAATAGAAGCCCGCATCGCATATTTGGGATGAAGACACTAGAGGAAGCTTTCTCCAGTAAGGGACTAGATGTGGGTCACTTTAGGATCTTTGGCTCATCGTATATTTCCATGTGACAAAGGATGCACGGAAGAATCTTGAGCCGACAATAGAGTTGGGGATATTTTTAGGGTATGCTGATACACCTCACAACTATCGGGTGTACTTTCCTAACAGTCGGAGGACAGTGGTTCGCAGAGATCTCAAGTTTGATGAGCAAAAGGACATGAAAGTTTCCCTTGAGAGGGGACTCCAAATATAGGTTGTGAAGGAAATGTTGGTCCCTAAGGAGGAGGAGCCTTAGAATTATGTGGAGAAGCCACATGCAGAGGTTCCAAGAGTGGAGACATCCACTCAAGAAGAGTCTTCTATAGATGGACGGAAGCGCACAAGAGAAACTAACAGATTGTTGGAGGATGCGAGAGAGAATGTGGCAGCACCATCTTCTCAGCACAGACAAAGGAGGTCACCTAAGACGTACATTGGATACATGGCTCTTGCTAGAGCATGTGTTGAGACCGAACCATCCTCCTTTGAGGAAGCAGTGCAGCAGCCGATTTGGGTTGATGCTATGGTGGAGGAGTATGACTCCATAGCTCGTAACAATGTTTGGGACATGGTTCTGAGACCAGAGAACAAGTTAGTTGTGATTTCCCATTGGCTTTAAAAGGTAAAGCAAGCTGCTGATGGTAGTGTGGAGAAGCATAAGGAAATATTTGTTGCCCACAGCTCTTCACAGGTCGAGAGGATCATGTTGTTGCAGTATATTTCGACAAAGGATCAAGATGCTAACATTTTGATGAAGGCATTGTCAAAGTGTAAATTCAAGTTCCATAAAGATAGGATTGGGGTGGAAGATAATCCCTTTCTTGTTGAGAGGGAGTGTTGAAATATGGCAACATGAATATTCCAATTTAATTTGTCCTTGAATTAAATCGTGAATTAAAATCTTTGCCTTGTCTACAGCTTGAAACACCTACCTTTCATTGCGTTGAGAGGGAGATTTAGATTCAGTTCCACAGCCGAAAGAAGTTTGGGAATGATGTGTACGCCGGCGGGAGCTCGAAATCGAATTTAGTCTTAACATCTACTTGGAAATATTAATTAATTTACTTTAAATTAATTAGTTGAATAAATTCAAGTTAGAAGTCTTTCGAAGCCATGCAAGAGTTATCCCTTAAATTAAGGAGATAAGATTGAGTTATATTTGAGTTGTAATTAGTTAACTCAGTTTACTAAGTTAAGTCCAGTTAAATTAGTTCCAAAACTATTGAGGAACTAATAGAGAGTTAACAGTTAGTTGATGCATGCATGCACTCAACTAGTGCTACTCCAGTTAACTGAAGATTCCCTCATCAGAAACTCATGCATGTCTATTTTGAGAAAGACCTAGTTGAGATTAATGTTAAAGGACAATGTACTATCAATTGCATGTGTTTTCTCATTGATAAAACTCATGCATGAAGTCAAGGATTTAATCCTTGAGGATGCGCAGTTTTGAAAGAGATCATCCATTGGGTAATAGGAAGATCATCCACAAGGAACAGCTCAAGAAATAGGAGCTTGGAGGGTAGAGAGGAAGGTTGGAGAGAAGCCAATATTGCCTTTGTGCATATGTGATGATTGTACTAAGAGCTGGCTAGCTGTGAGAGCTAAGCCTTTGTATAATTCCTATGTATTTCCACCATGTATGATAATACAATAGTGTGGGGTTTTTAGCTGAGGATTTCCCCAAAGTATTTTCATGTGTATTGTGCCATTGATTCCACTTCTTCTGGTTATATTGTTCAGCTCGATCTTTAAACTTCCGCAAATTGATAGTAGAAGTATGTTATAGTATTATGCTTTGATTTATATTTCATTATCGAGTTAACCTACACAGATTTTCTACATGGTACCAGACTGAGGTCTATAGAAATTTCTACAGTTTTCCTCCCAACCATATCGAGGGAGAACTTCTCCCCCTAGAACCCTCGAGCTGTAAGAGCTCACAAACAACACCAAAATATAGTAGTAGAGAGATATCTAAGGCATGTTGAGGAAGATAAGTTTCACTTCCTCCCAACACCACTTAGGGTTAGCTCTGCTAGGTATAGCTACATAGTAATTTAGATTAGGAATTTCAAAATCATTTCAAAAGCAATTGGTTACTCTCCAAGTCTCTCACTCTCATAATATTTTTCAAATCTCTCCAACCCTTGGTATCACAGTACACCTCCCTCCCTCGTGCCTCCCCCAAAGTGAGAATACATGAGACACATATATAGGAGGAGGAACAAATTCTTTTCATAAAGGAGGAGCAATATGCATGCATTGTATTCCATTTATAGGAGTGTAACTCATGCCATTAAGGAGAGGTATGCATGCCTTATTTAAGGATAGTGTAACTTATGCATTAAAGAGAGTGTAACAGGAACCTTTTATGACATGTCTTTAATGAGTTGAAGAGGAATATGCCATTCTTTGATGAGTGCATAAAATAGATTGTAATGTATTATTAAAAGAGAGATATTTACATAGATCCATGAGAGTCATCAAGGAGAGAGGTGTAAAATGATTGAGGAGATGAAGGTGGCATGTAATTATCTTTTAATAATAATATCATAGTCTCATAAAAGAAAATAATAATTTAATAATATTGAGGACTAATTTGAGCTTGAATGATCAAGATTGATTAATGATAAGTTAAGTGATTTTCCTTCAACTATACTTGATTGACAATTTATGTAAGGTGACTTACTATTTTTGGAAATTCATGCTTGAGATGCTAAACATGACTTTCTATTTTTAGAAAGTCACAATACGATTGTTAGAAAAGAGGTTTTATTAATGAAATTCATCCCTAAGATTCCCTTGAGTGGTATTTTTCTTCTAGAAAATATGGATTCTGTACCTCTATTGCATGCATCTTCGTGCCTTAGTATATTGAGGACTCAGTGCCCTGATCTACTCTAAAGATCCATGATTCCACACCTTGATATTTTCAAATATTGAGGACTTTGCACCCTAAACATTTTATTATATATACAAGACTCCACGTCTTTATCTTTCCTAGATTTAGGACTCCGCACCCTAATTTCCATGGCTTCTCATCTACCCTTCTTTGAAACTCCATGCTACATCTTCAGGTATTGATTGTGAGCTCATACCCATCTAATGGTTCATTGGTAAGGCCTTGTTCCAAGACCTACACACATCACAATCTCATAGATCAAAGGAACCAATGAATTTCATAATTAACTTATTCACATTTATTGAAAGATTGTGCATGCCTTCCACAACCATTTTGGTTCTAGAGAAATGACTTCCGTAGCCATTTAAAATTTGAACATCCTTGTTTGAAAATAACCACATTCCATATCACAGCCTACTCAATACAAGATTAAACATATAAAATCATAAAAATCATATATCATGACTTCCACAATCATTTAAAATTTGAGCATCCTTGTTTGCAAATAACTATGTACCTGCCACATCTTGCTCATTACAAGATTAAACATATATAATCATATAAATCATGTATCATCCATAAATCATATTTAACCATATGTTCCACATAACCATGATCAACCATGGATCTATGTGTCTAAATCTTGAATCAACATCCATGTCATACACATATTACCAAACTAAGATACCAAAAGAGAAAACATCGATAATATGTTATTCACCAAAATCAATTCTTATACAAAAAACCATAGATATTATCCAAAGCACACAAAAACTAGGTGACCCAAACTAGGTCTATAGCATATAAGCATGTACATAAGTTTCTCACACATAATATTATATCATTATATCAAAATCAACCTCTCTAAGTGTCATCAAAGCTATCTCACCAACAAGGGACAATACATACTCCCCCTCTTGGGGTAAACTTGGCAGGAAGTTTTTCCTACAGTTATAAGATAATTAGTTATTTTCAATTCTCCTATCACTAAGGTGTTAACCTTATTTATATGTATTTGATATATATTTCTTCATGCCAAACCATATTTTATTTTTTTCTAAATTGGAAGCAACTCCATGAAAACTGAAACATACCATTCTTAATCAACTAGAAAATATATCCATGCCATGTTAGGCATGTTTCTATATAAAATGCCAAATATTTCTATATCAAAACCAACCATACAATTTATAGTACCATATCAAAATACTATTTTATGTAATTGATATGACATCTAATTAAGATATCTATAATATTTTGATATTCTACATGTTCTTTTTCATAGTCTACATGAATCCTACATGTGTCATCTTCTTGGTTCTATAGCACGTTGAGCTTGCCAAGCTATAAATAGCTCACACATTGGTTGTAAAAAAAACAATAATGGTCCATCCCATCTGACTATCAAATTTTCATACAAGAAGCATAAAAGCATCCACATACATTTTATAATGAAACTATGGAACAAAACATGATGTCATATATAAAATCCACTCTTACATCTCACTTAATTTATGTCTTCTCAATCCAAGTTTCCCCTTTTCATTCCATAAGACATTCTTGCAATCAAAATCTTTAGGATCTACCTATAGTTTTTACTAAATGCTTAATTCTCCTCTGAGGTTGGATCACATGTTTGCATCCCTCCTTGATGTAGATGTGATCATTACAAGCAAAGGGATTCACCCCCTTCATTTGTTTATATTTCCATGAAAAGGCATCTAAGTGTTCTCTCAGTGTCTTGCACAACTTCTCTTCTTGGTTAGCCGAGAGAGAAGGGTTAATATTCAAGGTTCTAGAGGGACCAAATTATACAATTTTGATATGGGTAGTACTTGGGTCAACTAATCATAATTCAATCCAAAGAAAACTCTGATGCTCTTTCACAAACTCATCAAGAGGTATCATATTGGGGGTATGCTCTGGAGGATCTGGTTAATGAGGTCATATTCATCAGGTTTCCCCCCTCCTATAACAACATTAGGGTACATATTGGATGGGATGTTTATGATACACTTCATATTCCTCCTCCTCTTCTAGCCATAAGGGTAAGTCATGCTCATTGCATGGCTAAGCAAGAGGGTACGATACCAATTGTTTGGACAAATGCCCATTCTTAATGGTCATGTTCCTATCCCTGCAACAAATTTAAGCATTAGTAATTCCTAATCATGGATGTCCTACAATGAGAGGATAACCATCGAATTTTGTTTTGGGTTGGAGAACCAAGAAGTCAGTGGGATACTGCTAGGAGTCATTGGAGACCATTACATCCTTAACAACTCCCTCAAGAGCCCCTGCGGATCTATCTGCAAGTTGCAACATTGTAGTTGTATTTCTCAAGGCTCCTTGGAGGTTTATTTTTAGCATGGTTTCTTTATTCACCACATTTATGGTAGCCCCAAGAACAATTAGGGTATTACAAATAACTATTCCATCAATGTGAACATCTACTATTGGACTTACAAGGTATAAATATTTTGGACAAATCACTTTCCCCAACATCAAATTAGATAATTGACCAATAACATTGATGGTGGGGGTGTCCCTTTTTTTCTCCCAGGGTGTTTGAGACATTTCTCCTTAATAAGCTTATTATAGATGGGAACATCCTTAATATCTTGGAGGAGGGGTATTTTAGCACACAAATTATTCAATTCTCCTAGAATTTTAGTCTCTTCTGGGGTACGCTAGTTAGGATGGATCAATCTCTTAGGAAAAGGAGGTGGATTTACTTGATGGGTACTCTTCTTTTTCCTCTTCAAGTTATTCAGATGGAGATGGAGGTTGGTTATCTAGAAGCACTCTTCCAAACCCAAGGTTGATTTATTGGATCTCCACAACATAGGTAGGCTAAGATGTCTCTCCATTATATACCTATTGTTTAAGCTTGTTATTAGAGTTCATATTGGGTTGAGAAGACATCTGAGGTTGATTTGGCAGAGTAGGATGAGAGATTTGTGGTTGAGGTGGAGTCAGAGGTAGTAAAGCAGGAGGTTGGTTGAGTTGAGGCCTACACCCTTGTGATGGGTTATTACATTGAGGAGGTTGAAAATCATATGGATGAAATGGTTCATTGATAGGTTGGAGAGGATGTTGAGGAAAATAAGTCCAAGAAGAAGGTGTGGAAAATGATGGATGAGTGGAAGAGTACTAAGGTGGCAAGGGTGAATTCTGGTTGGGATGGTAATAAGAGTAAGATTCACCTTGCATGCTATATTGGTGTGGTAGAGGTCCTTGAGGCCTCCTTTGATTTATAAATTAGATTTTCTCAACACCACCTTATACCCCTTGGTATACAACTTTTAAACCATGAAAAGTAAGTAATTTATGTTTGGCTTGGTTTTCCTCACAGACTGAGTAGACCTCTATGACATTTAATGGGCATTCACTTCTGGAGTGCCTTTTAGAGCATTTAGGGAAGAAAATAGTTATGGATCTCTTTGTTTCCTCTTGCCTCCTCTTGATCTACATGGTATCCATTTGCAAATAAAATGTGTGCAAAATTTAACTTTTAAAGTCCTCCAACATGTTCCCAATCTCATTCTTGATGGATATTGTGGAAGGTGAGAAACTGAACAAGCCTTGACTAGCCCTATGCTTCTTCTTAAGAACCCTAGAGATATTTTTTAACATTGTTTTGATGTCCTCATAGGATAGTTGATAGATGTATAGCTCTGACAACATGTTGAGGGTTTCCAACATGTCCTCTGTGATCCCTTAGAGAAGAACTAGCTTGAGTGATTTAGGATCAAATGTGCATCTGGCCCTCCTCTAATGGAGTTAACATCTATCCTCATAGTCCTCTAGGGATTCATCAAGTCTGAGTGTCATTCTAAACATTTATTCCTTGGTTTCTTTACACCTACAATACTCTATGTACCTTTTATTAAAGGCTTGTTGAATTTGAGCTCGAGTAGTGATGATATCCCTAGGCAGACCCATAAACCAGCGTAGGGTTCCATCGTTAAGGGTAGATGGGAATAAATTCAACATTTGGTCATCAGAGGCATAGTCATAGGTCCTACATACAACAAAAAATTCTAACATAAATGTATCAGGATCATCATAGGTTAAGTCATGGATGTGTGGAAGGCTAGTAGGGATTATATTCTTCATTCTAGCCTCTCCATTAGTCTTTTTGATAGGGAAAACCTCATTGTTCATGTTTTCAACCATGGTTTGGGTTGGCGAAGTGGGTTCTTCTTCTTCCCCAATAAGCTCTTAAAATTTCTCATGTTTCTCACCTAAAGGGTCTTCTAATTCCCCTATAGTCATAAGGGGAGTTGACACTCACCAAAGAAGAGTGAAGGTTGATTGTTCGAGGGTGTGGGGGTGTTTGGCATGAAGTTTCCTTCAGTATTTCTATTCCTACAAGGCATGAAGGAACAATTATTTTTTATTATTTTATTTTTATTTTTCCAAAACTAAATGAAAAATAGAAAACAATACTTAAGTAGAAATAACATCTACCTAGACACATCCCCGACAATGGTGCCAAAAAGTGGCGAGCCCTGATATTGCACCAAGAGCGTTGCAACTCCCAAGGGATCCTTGGGTCTATTTATAAACCCGAGGTTAGTACAAAATTAGAGGTGACAATGATATATACATGGTAGGTGAGATTCTATTCATGCCACCCTCAACTGGGACATTTGATCAATAGTGCTCCTAGACCATTCTACCTACTGAATTATAAGGAGAACTAATTAGTGAAGGTGAAAATCAGAAGCTACCTCTAATGATAAATAGGAAAATCATTTTGAAATTTAACTTGTAAAGTATATTGAGTTAATTCATGAAGAGATAAGGGCTACACTACTTGCAAAAATGGAATTACATTATCTTTCAATCAACCATCTAACTACCAAATCTACCTACAGACGGGAAGCTAACCTAACAAATCATAACTCAAGATTCCATGCATTTTCTATATAGGTCACACTTGCATTTAAATCAATGTTTTGTTTGTACTAAATCTATGATAAAGAAACTAATGCTAATCTATTTTTCAGTGAAGGAAAAGGACGGTTTGCAGTGGCCTTGGTGTTTCCCTTGATCATGGAGTCACAACTAGGGGTCAAACTACTTCTAAACTAAGTCCAAATTGCATCAAATGTCAAAATAGGTGGTAAAACATGCTACTATAGGTATGCTACAAGAGGCTAAAACATGGGCCCTATATTTCTACAGGAAGGCCTATAATGTTGTAGGAAGGTTGCCAAGAAGGTTTAAGAGGTCGAAATGATGGATTCAAGGGATGGAAAGGTGGATGTAGATTGAGGTAAATGGATGAAAGATGGCCAACACCCCTATCCATGCTCAGAGACTTTTGAAGGCATGTGTTGTACTAGGAGAGTTGCTATAGGTGATCTAAGGGAATTATCTCAAGAATGAACCTTTGAAGACAAAATATGGGATTCATATAAGACGGTGAGGAATTCCAAGATGGAGGTGGTGAAAGGACCCTTTCATGAAGATCCAAACAACCCTACAACATCAAATGAATATACCCTTTTATCAATTGGAAAAATGAAACAACTAATAGTGGAAAAGATGAGTGGAATTGAAATTCCATCTAATCTATAACAAATCTCTAATCTAGTCAATAAATCAACTCATAAGAGAAAGTAAAAAAATGCAAAGCAAGATGACTAACATAAAACCTCTTCCCATAAATCATAAACATAGTATTTTTGGACTGTGATTGTAGATCCTTCCTTTCATTATCCCATGGGATAATGAGATAGAGGTTGCAATCGTAAGATTTTGAGGGGTTTTTTATAATGAAATGTAGAAAACTAATCAGAACTCTAAACTAAAAAGAAATAAAAATACATAAGAGGGAACTAAGCCACTAGGGTTGGGATAAAACCCAAGAGCCTCATCCCTCTAGAACTAACTCAGTCATTAACCAATAAGAAACTTCTCGTCATCATTGCATCAATGTCAAATACATCACATAACTAGTCAAAAATAACAGTGCCAAGTTCTTGAGCTTGATAGCTTCCTAGCTAAAAACAAAGTTTGAATCCTAATGAGCTCTTTTACATGTTTATTTATAAAAGAGGTAGCTACTAGTAGCTCCCTAGAAAATAGGAATATTTGTCTCCCAAAACTCGAGAAGGGTGGATCTTGATCTTCTTTAATTGCACTTGTTTGGCTTCCAATAACCTCATATTGCTTGGTTTCCAATGACATCGAGCTGATGAGAGAGAGTGTGTTGATATTGTCTTATTGAAGGAGATAAGGAAATGGAAAACATCCTAGAGTCTCTCATTGTTATCTACTATGAGCTCCTGCATGGAAATTGTCTAAAAAATTCTCCATTTCCTCCAATTACCATATTAGGTCTCATGACATAGAAAAACATCTTTTACCCCTCTCACTAAGCACAATATAAGAAAATTGTTAAATAAATGTGAGAAAGAGATAGTTCCAAAGATGGAGAATGGAATTATGACCCTTATGATGTACCTATTGATGAGCCTCATCACATGTGTCAAGAGCTCTCTTGTTCTTTTTTTTCTTTTCCTTTGCTAGTAGCCTTGAAAGCAACCTCTCTAAATTTGAATTGGTCCCCTTTTCTCCTCATTTAGTAAGTTGTTAGAATTCCATTAGACAATTGATTTAAATACTAAATTTCTTCAATTGCATAAAATTTGTCTCTAAACCTAGGAGTTAGTGGACTTAGTACCTTCTGAAAAATTGTAGTATCCTCGAAATTATCATTGATACCTTTCATAATATTTACTACTTCATCTACTATGAGAAAAAAGGTTAGCAACACTTTCATCCTCATGCATCTTCATATTTTCGTATTGATCAAATATGTTTGTAGTTTTTCACTATTTATCTTTGTGTATCATTCATAGCTATTAACCAACTTGTCCCACATATCTTTATCGATTTCATACTAGATTGCATTTACAAATTCATATTTACAAAGTCCTCCTTCGATAACATTGATGGCCTCAGAATTATTTCCGTATTTTTTCTTGCCTTCCTCGTTTATAGGATTGGTTCCTAGGAATTGATACCCACTCTCTACCACTTCCAAAACATATCCTACTAGATATCTCAAATATTATTTCATTTTTACTTTCGAGAATGTGAAATTTGTTCTATTGAATAGAAAGGGTTTGGATGAAAATCCTTCATCTTGGCCACCCATTTTGCAGGATCTTCCTTTGAGTGATTAAGTTGTCTAGAAGGAATCTACTCTAATACCAATTGTGAAATACTAACAGGGGGTATGGGGATGGTGAATCAATATTTAGTTACATGTAATTATTTTTCGATCAATAATTAAGAGATAAACATTAAAACTATGCATGGGAACAATAACACAAGAATCATAAAGCATATCACATGGAAAAAAAAATAAGACACATATAGTTTTAAGATGGAAACCCATAAAGGGAGAAAACAACCATTCTTCTTCTACTCTTCTTAATTTCCTCTTTACAAAAGTTTGTTGGCTCCCACCAACAAGAAGGACCCAATCCCTTCTTTGTTTTCTTGGCACCCACCAGCAAGAAGATCCCACTCATTTATTTTATTATGGATCCATCTGAAAGGTGAAAAAGATAACGGATGAGATGATGCAATCTACCTAACATCATGGAAGAAATAAAGAAACACAAATCAAAGGTAATGGCCTTCAGAAACCTCCAAAAATATTAACCCTTACCTAAGTGCAAGGGAAATTAGGGGTATACATAACTTCCTTGATGTCGTCATCAAATTGGAAGATGGGAAGACAGGAGGAAGATTCACTACATGATGCGATAGCAGTACCTAGTGCATAAACCTAAGAAAAAAAAGGTTCGCATACACATCATGTGAAATGGTAGACGACGAGTTGGTAGATGGAGGATCTACTAATGTTGAGACCTGGGATTCTTTCGAAAGAGGTTCAATAGAAGCACGCACAAAAGCCTTAGAAAGGTTTGCCTGCGATGAACTCAAGGATGATGACAAGTAAAGGATATGGTTTGTGGTGTCTGTCATCTTAACATTTGGGGGAGGGATCATGATGGTGGGACCAAAGTCCTCTTGTTCTAGTTGACTAGGGGTACCAGAATCCACAGGTAGAGGAGTAGGTGTTCCACTACAAGTGGCCTCGTATTCATGGAGTGCTTCAAGGAAATCAGGAAATTCATCGAGACGAGGGCAAAAATGGGAATAGTGACCATGATGATCACACAAGGCGCAAGGTTGATTTTTACATAACGTTTTGAGTTTCTTGGGTGGTCCCAGTAATTTAAGATTGACTTCAGGGATATTTGACTTAGGGAATTTTTCATTAACCAAAGGTTTGAGATGAGGAAGATCAAGACAATTATTGGTGGCACGCCCAACAACTTTACACAAAGGCATGGAGGTGACGACTTTGGGGCCTTGGGGGCTGGAGGATTTTGGGGAGCCTTTTCCTTCAGATCTTTCCTCTTAGATTTTCCCCCTGTTTGAATTCTTTCGCAACAAGAGTGGGATCCTATTAAGGTTGTGATGGAATTGAAGTAGTGGCAGGGTCCATATGGACTAGTTGAACCGGGGTCAAAGCATGATAAGGTCTTAGTTGACTAGGTAGAATTCTTGCAGGGTGATTGATGTACCATACTGGGATCCCCAAAGTTGTTTAAGAAAGGACCAGCGAAGCCATGATAGGGACAAAAAATACTCCCAGAGGGGGGAATAAGAAAGGTATCTAACCTGGAGGGTAATGTCCCGACGGAATAGCTCCTGGATGGTTTAGACTTGGAGGAATAGTTCCTGGATTGTTTAGACCTGGAGAAATAGTTCCTGATGGAAACATAGGAGAGGCACCCACAAATGGAGGAGGTCCTAGGGGGATGGATCTAGAGGGCTCAACTGGGATGTCAAAAACAGGGTGCTGAGGAGCTGGTTGTTGATCAGATGTACCAGACTTCTTGAGAGCAACCTGTGATTCTTGTAACATGCAAACACTCATAGAGTTAGGCTCTCAGATGAGAGGGGAGGCCTGGGGAAAGAACCCAATAATGAGTAATCTTTATATACTCTCGGTGAAACACTGGTGAGGGGAGTTGAGGACTACTTATCAGACATTGATGAGAGAATGGACTTGGGGGAGGTCACGGATGCTGGCTCATAGTAAGGCAACTAATTTATTATAACAATCTTCCATTCATGTGGGAATCATATCTTGTGAAATGTTGTAGATGTGATGACTCACATGCCATATATGTAACTACGACCTAATATAATGTTGTAATCCAAAGGGGCATCAATAACCTTAATGTCAGCATGGACAGTCTTGCCCTCAAGGGTCACTGGACAGTTGCAGTGGATGCCAAGGGGTTAGGAGGAGTGTTTGTCCCAAGCACACAAGGTGACGGTGGAGGGGGACAACTCAGGTGACTTAAGTTGTTTTCAGATGGCAACCAACATCACACAGGTGGATGCACCTTTGTAAATAATGCATTGGGAGATGATGAAATTAGGAACTCGAACTGGTATCTGGAAAGCAACAGATGAAGGAAATGAGGGATGTTCTGATGTATCAACTAGGAAGACAATCAAACGATCATAAGAATGATCTATTGTTCCTAAAGTAGTTAGTAGATATTTCTTTTGAGATGGGCATGACTGGAGCACCTCCAGCATCGACATGGTGACAGGTGATTGTGCCAAGTTGTCTACTATAATGTATGTATGGGGAACTCGGTTAGAAGTTGCCTTACAGTGTAATGGTCCCTTTGGAATATTGGAATGGCCTCAACTTTAGGTTGAGGGATCTATAACGGAAAATTTAGTGTCATAAGAGGCTCAATAGATGCTTTGGTTTTGGACTGAGTGGTGGACGAAGTCAATGGATTTTCATATTGACACGCCCGAGTTTGCAGGTTGATATCAGAGGGGTTAACCTCATTAGAAATCATCATAAGGATTTTGTATTGACAAGGACCGGAAGGTTTGGGGGGATGAGCTACTTGACATGGATGAGTTTGAGAAACAACAAATCATTACTAAGGGAAAGGATTTGTAAGCACTGTCAGTTGAGATGGCACAAAATTCTGAGGCGATTAACGACCTCTAGAAGCTACTTGAGCTTCCCACATTTGGGCATCTAGGGTAAGAGAGCACAGTTGATCCAAGTGGATATTGGTGGCCACCTAAAAATTCCACTTGGACCCCCACCATTGTTTCTTTTAGTTTTTCAATTTCCTTAATTGTAGCACAATTTACTATTTTTAGCAGTTTTTCGGGTCCTGAACTTCCAGAGCCGTTTTGAGGCCATAAACAACATTTTTAGGAAACCTGGGATCAAAATGGGAACATGAACCACTATTGCTCTTCGTAAAGATGTAGTCCTTGGATAGATATTTATAACGAGGTATTGTGTGTGTCAAATGGAGATCATATGCCAAAGTTATGACCCTGGGAAGTTGATTTACCAATTTATCCAAAACATGACCCATAGTTTGGCGCTTCATCTCCTAGGGTTAGATTTTTGGATGTTTATGGTTTTCCATTGTTTCTCGACAATAAATAGGCCTTCGAACCTCATTGTAACATAGTTCAGAGGCATATAAACACCACATCTCTTCTCAGAGATAAGCTACCATTGCCCTAGCTAGTTTATTTCCATTTCTGTTGGTAAACATATTTTAGTATTTTACAATAATGAAGTGAAGTATTATTTCTATTACATATTTGTATGTATGGTTATATCTGTAATTTTTTGCATTCATGTTTAGCTCTGGATTAGTGGTATCAGAGTGGTCTGCTCTTTCTCTTTCTTTATTTGCGTGTCCCCAACGAGGTCGCAATATAAGGAGTTAGGGCTTGAACTGGTCGAACCTTTGCAAGACTAGCCTTGCAAATCCCGATGGCCTCCCATGGCGGATGAAAAGAAATATGAGGGGGTAGGAGATCCTATGAAAATATTGCTCGAAGAGGCCCTCGAGCAACAAAGGAACACGACGATGGACAACTTTGCCCAAATCCTTCAATGACTACCCAGGGGCGACACATCTACTTTCGGTAGCTACTCTGGATGCACCACACCATTTAGGGTAAAAGTTAACTTTCACATTCCCATATTTGAGGGTCAGATAGATGCAAACATCATAGATAAATGGTAAAATTTGCTAGAATGGTTTCTTTTGTTCATGATTTTTCCGATAGGGAAAATATTACTTTCACTCTTCTCAAAGATGCCCCCCACGTCAAGGACTGGTGAGAAACCTACTACGAGCAGAAGGATAAAAGTATGTCCTCATAGTTCAGATGCGCACTGAGGTGGAATTCATTCCAGGCTACCATCAAGGAGTAGTACTACCTCGTCGGAAGCTATGAGGCTTAATATATAAATTGGACCACAATGCGATAGGGAATGGACGAAGATGCTAGAGTTTACCAATATTTTCCATACCCTTCGCACAAAGTTGGGTATCAAAGATTCAGAGAAGCATTTGGCACTCAAATACTATTTGTGCCTGCATAGGTACATCTAGGATGAAATAGAATTCTTGAACATCTCCTCGCTGGGCACAACATACCGATATGCCGTCAAGATCGAGAAAAAGTTTAAACAAAAGAAGTGAGACTTTGGATCTGCGAATCCGAAGTAAGCGAAAGGTGCCCCAAAAACGTAGAACAAAGGACAAAGCCAATGCAGGGTGGCCCAACACAACCCACCCAATCTATAAGCAAATAACAATGTTGCGAAGCCAAAAAAGGACACGGGAAAGTGGTGTGAGTTCCATAAGAGCTCCACTCACAACACAAGTGAGTGTCGGGCCAAGCAATCACTGGTGGCTGAGCTAAAGGTTTCAGAATCAGATGCATGTTCCGACTCTAAGTCAGAACCTGACAAGGGGAATGAGAAAGGGAAGCAGATTATCGATGAGGAGCCCAATGCCACTGTTGCCACCACGAAGATACAGAAGGAGGAAACTGAAGATCTAGAGGTGGAGGAGCGTCTCTTCCACTCCCATATGTGGGTAAAGGGCTCCCTGCTACAGTTCATTGTCAATAGTGGTAGCCAAAATAACCTCATTTCGATAGAGGTCATGAAGCCGTTGGGCTTACCGACCACAGCACATCCACAACTGTACACCATCGGGTGGATTCACCAAGGATGAGATCTTCACGTGAGCTAACATTGTCACCTTCCATACAACATCAAGCCCTTCATGGATGAGGTATTGTGTGACATTGCTCCCCTTGAAGTTTGTGATGTATTATTAGGACTACCATACTTATGGAAGCGACATGTTGTGTATGAATCAAGGCCCTGTGTTGTTATTATTACATTGGGAAATAAGTTGTATAGGATACCAGAGGTAGCAACACCTACCACCATCTCTTTGGTTACTGCAAAACAATGTAGTAAGCTCATTTCCAAAACTAGGAATTTTTTTTTCCTAATGATACGCCCTCAAGGAAAGAAGAAGAAACTGGCCACAACCTCTAGATAGGGCCCCTTTAGATGACAACTGCAGATGGACAAGGTCGTGGGGGAGTGCAAGGACATCTTCACCTCCCCGTAGGGGTTCCTCTGCACTCTCAGGTCAAGCACTCCATCGATTTGACCGTAGGTGTGCCGCTGCCCAATGGACCAATATATCGGTGCTCCATTTTGGAGAACGATGAAATCAAGAGGCAGATTTAGGAGCTGCTGCAGAAAGGTCACATCCGTCGGAGTTCATCATCATGTGGGAGCAAAATCATGTTGGTACAGAAGAAGGATGGGACTTGGAGACTCTGTATTGACTATCGGGCACTAAACAAGATCACTTTCCATAATAGGTAACCGATCCTGCAGATTGTTGACCTCCTGGACCAACTGAAGGGGGAAAAATATTTCAGCAAGACCGATCTAAAGTCTTGATATCACTAGGTACAAATCGAAACCTCTGATGTGTGGAAGACCGCCTTCAAAGCCAAGGAGGGCCTTTTCGAATTGTTGGTTATGCCTTTCAAATTGATGAATGCTCCACAACCTTCAGGAGGCTAATGGATGACATCCTATGGCCATTCACCAACTCATTTGTAGCGGTATACTTGGATGACATCTTTATCGTCAGCCAAAGTTGGGAAGAGAACCTCCACCACATCCAACAACTTCTCCAAACACTGCAGCAACACAAGTTATGTGCCAATTTGGAGAAATGCACTTTTGGCATGACCCAGGTTTAGTATCTAGGATATATTATTGATGAACGGGGGTACATGTGGATCCATCCAAGATCCAAGTCATTTGGGATTGGCCATATCCAACCACTCTAACAGAGCTCCATAGCTTTCTGGGTGTTGGGTCCCCATAATACTAATGATTACCCCATTAATATTGTATTTGTACCCCTTATTAATATCGTTGTGCCCCTATTGTGCCCATATTGTTACTATTGTGCCCCATAGAAGCCCACTATTGTTATTATTGTGCCCTTACATTATTATTGTTATGTAGGCTCTGATCATGTTATGACCCCTAGACTCCTATATATAGAAAGGAGGTCTTTTCATTTGTATCATCCAAGAATTGTTCATTTAAGTAATGTAAAGGAGGTTTCCCCCTCGAAGATTCTGAATTATAAGGTGTTGATATATCTTTTCTATCTTTTCTTGAGCTAGTTTCATAACATTTGGTATCAAAGCTTTGGATTCTAGGGTTTCGCTGCTCCAAACAGGTCATCCTAGAATTTTCGCTAGAACTTTGTTTCTACGATGTTTCAGAAGTTGAAAAAAAACCCCATTTGAGAAGACATCGTGCTAAATCTCGGGTCCCAATTTCAGAGCATTTTTCACTATAAGTGCGGAGATATGATCTGATGAATTTGGTATTTTTGCAGACTCCTGAATTACATTCCAAACAGGTGACCTGGGGAAAATCGTCATAATGTTTTCTTTGAGCATTGGATGGAAATTTCATAAAAAGGTGCAGAAAGAGGACGAACTGTAGTTTCTTCTATATATTTTTTAGAGCCAGAGGTCGAAACAGTGACTTGTGGAACGTCGTACAAGTTCGCTCTACTGAATTAGTCTATAATCAGGTCACTGTGGGAGATTTGGCATAACTCTTCATTGGAGAATCCAATTGGGGTCAGACGGGTGGCATTGGAAAGAGGACATAGAGAGCTACCGTAGGTCACAATTTCAGAACTGGATGATCTGAAATTATAGAGATACATCAGAGGCAATATCGAGCTCCTACAAAGTGAAAAAAGTTGTGTATATTTTTTAAAATATTTGCTTAAGCTTGGTTTGAAAATTTATTTTGAAGGAATTAAAAGGGCATAGTGAAGCATTATTATCAGTAATTGATGCCCCGAAGAAATAAAATGGAAACACGTAGTAGGCGACCTGAAAGCTCTAGCATGACTCATGAAGAAGAGGAAGAAATGCAACATGATATATCAAAATTACGAGACCAAGTGCAACAAGTGTCATTTGCACAAAAAGGAACAGAATCTAAGATGGATTGTTTAAAGAAAGGTGTATAAGATAAGATGAATGACGTGGAAGCTAAGATGAATGACGTGGAAGCTAAGATGGATGATCTGAAGATAGATTTGAAAACACACATGGAAGAATTGAAGATAAATATGAATAAGTTGCTACAAGAAAGGGTCACTAAGGGTGAAAGGGTAGTAAAGGAAACTCATGATGAGAACAAAAGAAATGTCAATCATGATTCCATAGACTCTAATGTTGCATCAAAGACCCACCATATTCCAAAAATCGATATGAGGAAGTTTGATGGCAAGGATCTCGCAACATGGATATTATAGATGGAGCAATTTTTCGATCTCAATAATGTGCAAAACACACAAAAGGTACGTATGGAAACTTTATATTTGGAACCAAATCAGTTTGTATGGTGTCAATGGATTTGCTCTCATAAACAATTTATCACTTGGGCAATTTCTACGGAAGAATTGATAGCACATTATGAGGATACAAAAAGCAACACTTTTTTTAGCCAATTGATAAGTCTCAAACAAAAGGGTTCAATAATGGAGCACATTGAGGAGTTCCAAAAATTGAACATAAGGGTAAAAGATATTCCAGAGGAGCATGGGATTGATGTGTTCATAGGGTCTTTAAAGGATAATATCCAACATGATGTTCGCCTTTGGGAACCTGATTCATTAGAGAAGGCATTCAGGTTAGCAAGAAAAATGGAAAGCAAAATTATGGCAACCAGGAGGCATACCACTCACAACTATAAAGACGGAAGTGTTGTTGCCCCTAGTCTTCCACAACCTATAAGGTTGACACCACAAAAATTGGAAGAAAAAAGAGCAAAAGGGCTT
>APFE030117478.1:89082-166967 GCA_000404065.3 Pinus taeda
ATGTAAAGGAGGTTGCCCCCTCGAAGAGGCTGAATTCTAAGGCGTTGATCTATCTTTTCTATCTTTTCTTGAGCTGGTTTCATAACACTGGGCCTTGCCAACTTCTACCACAGGTTCATGTTGGGATTTTCTCATATAACTTGGCCCTTGAGTCAAGTCACCAAGGGAGGAGTGAAAGGAAAATTGTTTTGGTCTAAATCTCAATAGAAGGCATTCACATATTTGAAACATCGCCTCTGCTCAATTCCAATGCTCGCATTACCTGACTTGCAAGAGGTCGAGCCAGATGCCTCTGACTATGGTATTGGGGTAGTCTTTACTCAACACAGGCATCCAATGGCATATCATAGTGAGACACTTTCAGACACGGTCTGGAAGTATCCCACTTATGACAAAGATATGTATTCCATTATGCAGGCCTACCAACAATTGAAGCATTACATTTTGGGGAAGGAAATAGTCATCCACATAGACCACTGGCCCTTGTAGTTCATACAGACCTATGGGAAATTGCAGAATGATCACCATAAAATGTGGTCACATACCTACAACAGTTCCATTTGAATATCAAGTATTAGAAGGCAGCACCAATAATGTGGCATATTTCCTCAATTGACCACCAATCATGGCATTAACCACCTTTCTTGACTCTTGTGGGCACGAGACTTCTAATTGGCCACTTCTCTACAAAAGTGGCCCAGAATTCGGCCACACATACCAAACACTCTTGGAGCGTCAACAAGTTCCATATTTTCACCTCCAGGATGCCCTGTTATGCTACCTAGGTCAATTTTGTGTTCCTTCAAGCGAGCATGCCAAGATGATTTGGGAAGCACACTACAATTGGGCTACTAGGCATTTCAGGGTCAAGAAAATGGTGGTAGTGTTGCATAAGTATTTCTGTTGGTCGAATATTTGATAGGATGTTAGGAAGTGCATCATATCATGCATTACCTTTTCCATTGCCAAACTGACCATCAAGAAGCAAGGCCTCTATACCCCATTGCCTACCTCTAGTCGACCTTGGGAATCCATCTCGATGGATTACATTTCAGGCCTTCCTTCTACTAAGCATGGAAATGACTGTGTTTTTGTGGTCATCAACAGGTTCTCGAAGATGGCCATTATAGTGGAATGCAAGAAGAATATCATAGTAGAATCCATTATTAAAATCTTCTTTGAATGAGTGTGGGTACACTTTGGGATCCCATAGCCTATCATCTTAGAACGGGACAACAGGTTCCTCAGTACATTTTGGTCCAGTATTTGGTCTATGCTGGACACCAAACTCACTAAGTCCATAGCCTTAAATCCCCAAACTGATGGCCAGACAAAGGTTGTCAACAGGATGATCGTACACATTATGCATATGTACTTCTCAAAGCATCCACGCACATGGAATGAGAGCCTCCCCTATGTTCAACAGAGCTATCACCAAGCTCTCCACAGCTCAACTAGACATAACCCTCTTCAGGTGGGCTTGGGATTCCTGCCACTATGTCCCATTGATGTGGCCATGCAATTTGCAACTACTCAGACAGATTTAGCTCATGTCCAGTCCGAAACAATAAAACAAAAAAAATCATTGACATTATAGAGAAATCAAATGCCAAGTACAAGCAGCGACATGATCAACATCGGGTGCCATACAAGTTTCAGGTGGGTGACAAAGTCTGGTTGCACTTGCAAAAGCACCACCTTACCGAAGCCTATAGGAAACTCGGACCACTCTGATATTTTCCTTACACCATTACCAAGGCTATGGGAGACAATGCATTTGAGCTCATCATTCCCCCATTCCTTGGCCTGCACCCAATGTTCAATGTGGATCGCCTTTGGCCATACTTTCCGCCATTACTAGACACATCCGACATTGCAGAACAACTCACACCCGGAGAGTTAAATCCACATTACATGGAACAAGTTGCAACTGAATGGATCATGGACACACATATCGATCACACTCGCCAGCAGAAGATCCAACTATATCGAGTTGTCAAAGCAGGCCAACTCCTTCACTAGGGACCAAGTTCAGCAAAAGTTTCCTCATCTCATGGAGGAACTCAACGCAATGGGGACCATTGCTTCCTAAGGGAGCAGGATATCTAGGTGGATATTGGTGGCCACCCACCAATTCCACTTGGACCCCCACCATTGTTTCTTTCATTTTTCAGTTTCCCTAATTGTAGCACAATTTACTATTTTTATCATTTTTTTGGGTCCTAAACTTCAAGAGCCATTTTGAGGCCCTAAACAACGATTTTTGTGAAACTTGGGAGAAACATTTGACCATAATCTAATTTTTCTCTTCCCAAAGTTGTAGTCCTCGGATAGATCTTTCTAACAAGGTATTGTGCACGTCAAATGGAGATCATATGCCAAAGTTACGACCCCTGGAACTTGATGTACCAGTTTAACCAAAATGGGGCCCATAGTTTGGCACTTCATCTCCTAGGGTTAGGTGTTTGGATGTTTAGAGTTTTCCATTATTTCTCAACAATAAATAGGCCTTCTATTCTCATGGTAAGATAGTTTAGAGGCATCTAGCCGCCACATCTCTTCTCAGAGATAAGCTACCATCACCCTAGCTAGTTTATTTCCATTTCTGTTTGTAAGCATATTTCAGTATTTTACAGTAATGAAATGAAGTATTATTTCTACTGCATCTCTCTATATATGGTTATATCTATAATATTTTGCATTCATGTTTAACTCCAGATCAACACTCGTGTATAATGGCCATGTACACCACAACGTGCACAAGGTGTGCTCATACTAATAACCTTTTTCTACTTTGGTTGGATGCCCCATTGTTCATTGTTATTGTTAGGTTGGTTCTCCTCAGGTTCACTAGGTTGACTACCTTGATTACCTTGGTTACCCTTGTTACCTTTCCTGTTCTTCGAATTTTATGGATTGGTCGCACTCTACTGTGCAAATACTTAACCCTGAGGGGGTGGTGGTTGCTGGGGCTGAGGATGCATGGGAGGTTGCAGCTCTAATGCTTGAGGGGCTAGAGCACTTGACTGTGCATCAGGAGGAGCAACGATTTGGAAGACCAGTTGGGGCCTTGAAAACATGTTTCTAGTAGGAGGGGCATAAGCATTGGAGGAAATGGTACCCCTCTATGGATAGCCATAACTTTTTTGAGTATATGCAAAAGGGTGTGAAGGGTTCCAACGATATTGTCGACAGCATGAGATGCCCCTAGTGCATTGGCACTTTCAAGATGAGGGAGGTCTAGAATGATGGTATAGGCATAATTGGATTGCGCATAAATCAGGTCATATCTACGAGCGGTTTGGAGAACTTCTTCTTTTATTTGAGGAAAATGGGACGTGACATCTTTTCCAATGGGTGATAAAAGGCTCATAAGAAGCCAATATAGATAGACATGATCTTCTAAAGGTTGGGCATGGCATGTGCTCCTCCTTCGATGCCATTCTTGAACATGTTCAGATAGATGAGTGGCAGAGGACTGATGGAATGAGGCCAATACATCTGTATTAGTGTCGTACCAGAGAGGTAAATGGAAATGTGAGAGGAACACTTTAAGAAGCACCATGAAAATTAATTGAGATGTAGCGGGCTGGTCTACATACCATTTTGCAACATATCTAGTGAGCGTGTGTTGGAAGAGCTAAAGATGAATGGAGTCATCAATAATGGAGTTGGATGAACACCACATGTGGAAGGAGTATACATGGTTGGTCGAATCATCTCCAGCATCACCCTCAAACTTTGGGATGTCTAAGGGAAGCTTAGTTGGCATAAAAGGCCAACCAATGTCATGGTGTATGGGGTCATTTATCAAATGGCTAAAATTCGGTAGACTTAACCCTACCAGAAAATAGAGCATGGACGATGCCAGAATAGTTCCTAAGACTATTCCACTTGATGTAACTACTGGGATGGAATCAGAGCCAACATCAGGTTGGGTTCCTGCACCAGCTATGAGTCCAGACATGGTGATGATATGCAATGAAGGAGGCGCAGAATCAGATGAAGAATCAGATGAACCAATAGAAGATTCAGTATGGGGGCTCGAAGGGCTATGAACCTGAACCCGATGGGGAGGGGTAATATACCGAAGCAGAAATTGGTTATGAAGGCTTAATAATCTCCATGACAAATGCCTTGGTGGCACAATGATAGTAAGGCACACGTGACACAAAAATGGTGAAGGGAGATCAACAATATGCCTTTGTCTCAAAGAGGGGAGATAAATTTATTATGTTAAGTCTTGGTTTGGTGGTGTAAACCAAGTGCCCTTCGCTTAAGGTGTGTTTGTGGGTGAAAGTGTACTTATTGACTAAACCCGGATCATGTTTGTGCAAAATAAAAAGGCTTACTGAAAATAAAATGAAATTAACAACATAAAATGAACAAGAAAACAATTAGCTAAACCCCACCCAAACTGGGTTTGCAAACACTCTGCTGGTTGGTGGCTAAATTGATGGAAAACACATGAAAAAGGTCAATATATCTAATTTTCAGTGTGACTGGGATCAAGTGACACTAGGCTGTTGGAAAGTTGTGTAGCAACAACAAAAAAATAGAGAGGCGGATTATTGCAAAAAGATAGTGAGATGGGTGAAACACCTAGGGAAACTGATGGGACCCTAAGGCCAATGACCAAACAAGTTTAAATATGAAACTATGGATGGCGACAACCTGTCTTTATAGATCTGAAACAGAAGGGTACAAATCTGGAAAATGTCGCTGAAAGTGCTACAAAAACTCAGACTACTCACTCAGCTAAAATCCTCCTATAAAGGTGGAAGCATAATAGAAGACCTATGGGGGCTAAATTCCACTTTGACGAGTAAATAAAATTAGATCAAGACCTAAGTGGGATGAGACAGACATAAAACAACCCAGCAGACAACTCTCAACAAAACCTAGAAACAGATCTGACAAAAAAACAAAAACCCTAAAATCATAGGTTCTGACCTATTTTTAGGTGAGATCACACTTTTTGGGTTGAAAGGTGCGCTCTAGCCTCCAGATTGCACTTTTTTGGCTAAAAAGTGTGATTTCTGCTCCTTGATTCCTGGGCAGAAAATCTAGAAAAAAACTACCACCTTTGTCGCGGCTAGTTCCTGTGACCTGCGAAAAAGACCAAAAGGCATGCAAAAGTCATAAATTTAATAGATCTAGGGTTAAAAAGGTAGGAAACATTAAGAGACCTAAAAAAATAATAAACCCTAAGCTGAAAACCTATGGTCACCCGAGTTTCTAGATCTGAAGTATAAAACTAGTGGAGTCACCAATTTTGTTGTAGTGTTTTCCTCTGAAAGATGTATGAAAATAACCCACTTAAAATTGTGGATGACAAAAAATCTCAACAATATAAATGGTTGCTAAATAGTGTAGATCTACAACAACTGATAGAAACAAAACCTACCAAAATTCTTATCTATGCCACAATCACAGTTAAAGAGGAAAAACAAATAGTAATATCTCCAATCGTCTAATGGAAACTAGATATACAAAGAATAGTTTTATTATAACAGCTGCAAAAGGAAAAAATAAATGGTACTAGTCCCCCTCTATGGGATGGGTTCTTGGCTATCCTCAAATATCTTCACCTTGTGTAGAGTCTCTCTTCTCTATAATGTGTAAACACATAAAAAATATGGTGTGCGACAATGAAAATAATCAGAGTTACAATAGTGAGTGCAACAATGAACATAATCAAAAGTGAATAATGAATGGAAAACCCTTCTATTTATAACAAAATATTGAGTTATCCTTGAATAATGAGCAATAAGAAAATATTATTAACCTCGTTCTTCGAATAACCACTTGGAAAATTTTATTATATTTGTTTAAGAGGGAAAAAGAATTTAAACTTTTATTTAGAAATAATAAATAAATAAATGATTTATTTATCACATCAAGAAATTGGTTAAGGAATAGTAAACAAATAATTATTTATTTAATTATTCCTAAGCGATTTAGTCGAATTCGACAATGAATATTAATTAATTAGTGATTAATTAATTATTCGTAGAGAAAAATAAGATAATTAATAATTTATCTATTGATTTTTCATAATTGGGTCAAATATGACAAGGAATAATAATTGAACAATTGTTTAATTAATTATTCCTAAAATAAAAGCAAATAAATAGTGATTTATTTAATTATTCTTCATGGGTTTAACTATACATTACATAACAAAGGTGGTTTATTAACTAATTTCTCACAGTGAAAGCAATTTTACTATGATAAAATTGGCTTTCCATGGTATACTTCAATCCATCTAGTAAATTAGGCTAGATGATTGATTTTTGGTGATAACACAATAAAAGATGAAAAAGCACACCAGAGTGTTATGCCAGAACACATTCAAAAACATCTTCTTCCAAATCAAGTCTAGAAGTGCTCTACACTAGAACTAATTAAATATTTGTCATGCCAACATAAGCCAAACCATGTGTTGTTGAGATTGAACTAGAAAAACTACCTTTGTGTACCAACTCAAAGAATATGAATATTGTCTTCCATGTACCTTAACAAATAGAGATTCAATTCTTCGAAAGCATCGCATGTTTACATAGAGTTGAGTTAGATAAATTCATATCAGCTTACACATATTTAAAATGAAGGGAATAATCCAAAAAATAGAGCATTTCAATTATTGAAAATGTTTTGAGGAATTAATCTACATGTGCACATGCAATCCCTCACAATCACCACTATTGTGTGACTAGTTATGTGATTATGCCCTCACACGACCAAATTATGACAAAGATAAGATTCAAAAATTGTGCCAAAATAAAAGACACACCACAAATGTTTATTTTTAGGATATTATACTTTGATAATTACTTCCAATGATTACTTCATTAATTCATCTTGGTGTCACATTCATCATTAAACAATTATACATACAAAATATTCAACAATAAAGAAAAATGATAGTAGGATCATGAAGAGACAGCCAAACAAAAGAGACACAACTTTTTACCTTGGGAAAACCCTCTTTTAGGGAAAAACCAAACAACCTTATCCTAGAAATATTTTCCAATTCAACAAGATATGCCATCCAAATTTTCTTGTCAAATAAACTCAAACCTCCTAGCAAATAATCCTAGGTCAAACCTGATCAAATTGAGAAATTTATGCCTCCCCGAGTTTCGACTTCCTAAAATTTCAGTCTACCTCAAAGAACTTGGTCTACCTTAGAGAATTTGATCTTCCTAAGAAAAAACTTTGGTCCACCCATAAACTTTATTTCTTATCTCTCTCTTTCCTTCACATGAATAGAATAATATGTATATGATATGAGTGATCTAAATAGGTGTCAAATGAGGAAACACATTTCCTTTATATAGTAGATCAATGATGCCAAATAAATGTGTCAAAGGGCATAACGACTTGAACCTTTGGGGTTGGCCGACTTAAAATTAGAGGAAAGAATAATTTGAATTTCAAAAATTCTTTTTTCATCTTCTTAAATATGACTTTAAGTGTAGATTTATATTTTACTTTCTTTCATATTTTGAGGGCTAAATAAATTTATTAAGACCAAACATATCTACAAAAAAATTAACACTCTCTCTTAGCTAGGGAGTTATTCATAATAACACTTCAAATTAACTCTTGTTGAAAAATGTCTCTATTCCAAGAAACATTTGAATTAGCTAGCTATGTTATTGTATCTATCTACAACATATGAAAAGAATCTTACATCAAGATCATGGAAATGACTATATTCACTAGATACATCCTCTTTCTAAATGAATCTAGTCAGCCATTAGCCAAACACCTTTTGTGGTCTCACTAGTCAAATACCTTTTCATCTTCTAAGGTCAAGACTAGTCCTTGTTTCGCTTATCCATCATGTTATCACTTGGAATCAGGATCCCCTTAACACATTGTGAAGCCTTTGTCCCATCCACCATTCCCACGTGTTTCCACATGTTATTGAATGACAAATCACTCTCCCAATGCTCAAGGCACACACTCAAACCATCTAGGGAACACTGTAGGCATTGATTCTCTTTGGGTCACTCCCCCTAGCCACATTACATGCCCCTTGGTTAATACATTCACCTGTCGATATCCTAACTATAGAGTTCAAGCACTGCCTTACCTTGACAACCTTTTTTCCTATACTCCTTCCCTTTTTTCCTTATACATATCGCCTAAATAACGCAATAGACACAAAGTTTTGTTAAAGGTAAGCACTTACATATCTTCTTCTTCATATTTGTCTATATACCTTATTGTTTTGTTAAAGTATGCATTCAGCTATGGAATTGGCCTATTTTGAAGCTAATTCAAATTTCTACAGCTATCTTTATTGTTGATAGGGTTCAGAAGCTCTAGCTCAGTGAAGGAAGATATATATGGAGGAGGAATGATCCCCTCATGGATTCTTTCCTATGCCCTCATACCAATTTTTCAAGAATATCACATGATAGTACAGTCAAACTCAAAGTCAACTGCAAGATTATCATCGGGACAGAGACAGAGTTTTCTCGAAATCTTATCGATTTTCTTTTCCAAATAGAAAATCAATTATTTAGTGATATATTTCGATTTAGTAGGATCAAAATAAAGATATATGGGCTTCATATTCTCATACTATTGTACCAAGAAGTATTATAAAAGCAGTGGTCACTCTGTGTTTTGGGTGTGCGCCGATATATGTAATCTTTGAGAACATTTTGTTAAAACTTGTTTGCAAGTAATAGACTTAGTTTATGTTTGTTCCATGATACATTGATTAGAGATTGTCAACTATTTTGTGGAGGGCCCCTACATCTAGTACAGGTCTTTAATAAATTGCACAAAGACTTCTTTAATTTCTTAATCGTAGATACTCTGTTTTATGTGTTGACATGCAGTATGATGAATTCACCATTGAATCATTTTCTGCATAAGAAATCCCTTTTGCTTTATACCTAGCTTAATTTTGTTGTTTGATTTTCTTTTTATCTGGTACAGTTCGATTATTTTCCTTTCTTAGCATAGTTATCTGTTTTATTTTTATACCATAGTTGCTTTTCAGTTTATTAGATTTATGACTTGTTTGCATGAAGTTGAACAAGTAAAAGAGTCACATTCATTTTCTTCAACAATTAAATCTAGAAATCATTCCTTAATATGATAGAATAGATATCTTTAGCACGTATTAATTTAGGCTTGGTTTTAGCATAAAATTCAGAGATAAAATCCAAATAGTCTAACAGGAGTAAGGCTTAGAATCACACTTAAACTATCCATAAATTGATTCAATAGAAGCCATTTGCTAAAATAAGTAGCTAACAACCTTAAGGCATAATTCTTTAATATATTCAACAACAACATATTCATACCAACTCTAATTTATATTTTAACAAGAAAATAGATATAGTATGACATTAATCAGCTTCTAGCACATATAGTGCACCTTCTCTGGTCGATAATTTATGTTGACAATTTAAAGACATTAAATTGGCTAGGCATTTGGCACCGTTGCCAGGGAAGTACAAATAGAAGTTAAAAAAAGAGGAAATCATTAATTCAAAACATGATATGTGTAGGGATAGAGACTCTAGAGGTCTATTTGTAGGGCAAGGAAGAAGTCTAATTCCTACAAATCCAATCACTTCACCATGATTTCGAGATTCCACACTAGCTACTCAAACTCGAATCCCATTTGCATGTCGACAAAGACATCCTGAACTCTTAAGAACATAAATCCAATCCAAAACTTCACCTACTTCATCTACCGAAGTTGTAATTGAAGAAAGTCCTATATCCCCAACTATAGGAGTAATTTTTCTATCATCCATTGATGAACAAATTTTGGGAGAAGAATTAGAAGTTCCTAGTGAAGAAGAGGAATAAGAAGCTTATTTTGAACAAACATTGATAGAATAACCAGAAGAATTAGAATAACCCTATATTAGTTATAAGGAATCCATGATGGATGAAGAAGGGGAACGAGAGGTACACAATGTTAATCGAGAGTAAAATAGGATTGGAGGAGGTAGAGAAAGAGGTAGAGGAGGAGGTTGAGATAGGAATAGAGGATTCGGTAGAGCTAGAGGAAACAAAGACCCTTTTGGATTTCCTATCCTTGAGGAAGATACAACCCTCACAATGAAAAATATATCACCCTCAATTCTTCCTAATTTCCACAGAAAAATAAATAAATACCCAGAGAAATTTCTCTTCGAATTTGAGGTATTACGTAGGTCATATGATTATCTGCATGATGCTAAAAAGCTTAAATTGTTCCCCACTACCTTAAGGGATTCGGCATTAAAATGATTCATGAGTTTAGTAATGCATTCTATAAGAACGTGGGGACAAATGAAAGAGGCTTTCTTAGGCAAATATAGAGATTATTGTAAGCCTAGTAACCTTAAATACAAACTCTTTGAAATGACACAAAAAGAAGATAAAAGTCTTGAAGACTTAGTAGAGAGATTTTCCTATAATATTAAAAGAGAAAAGATGGATAATTTCGATGAGGAAACTTTAAAATGCCTCCTCCTCAAAGCTATTAAATATGAATGGATCAATCTCCTTAACTTAACCAGGAAAGGAGATATTTTTCAACTACCATTTTCAGATATCTGTGATTTATGTGTACATATCTCAAGGGGTAAATAATGAGCTGGAAAGAGTCCAAGAGACCCTCTCTTATCAAGATATAATAAATTTGTAGTTGGGATAGTTAGCAGGGCATGATTAGGAATCTTGCTTGATACATTTAAGACAAATATTTTAGGGAGTCTAAGTGAATAGATAGACACCCTTAAAATACAAAACAAGAAAAAATCTAAAGATGTTGCATTATCTATTTCCTGTCCAAGACGTCGAAAGAAACATGCCCTAAGAGAATGTCCCTTAGATTCAAAGGCCATAGAAACTTGTGTCATATGTGCAGATACTCATGATACTAAGGAATGTCCTTCTTTACCAGGTCTCAAGGCTATATTTAATGATGAAGGGATACCAGAACAAGTAGACCCTCTTTACTTTATAGCCAAGAGACCATGGAAATACCTCCAACCAAATCAACCACAAGGTTTCAGACCACAAAAATTTGTTCAATACTCAAAAAATAATTGGAATTCATCTTGGCAGCCTTGGGCTCAGCCATAGTCACAATCTTGGAATCAAGGATGGTAAAATCCTTATGGGGCTTATGCTTAATATCAACAATATTCACCATCCTATCTTCCACCACAAATTCTACCCCAATCTAATCAAATTCCCGAAGCTAATCAATCACCTCAAATCTAAGTTCAAAATCAAAATCCACAACTCTCCCTACAATTTCCACAAAAACCAAATCAATTACCTACTCAACCACTTGTGAATCCAAATAATAAAATACCACAACAAACAATGTACAACATGGAAGGGCAGAATGCTCAAACTTATGTAACAACTCTGCTAGATCTAAATAATGTCAAATTAAGGTATGGGAGTGTGTTACAAAGAAAACCCCTGTTGTCATTCAGGAAACAAGACCAAATCTTCAAAAACACAAAAATAAATTTGAAGAAGGAGAGACTTCTCTCCCTCAAAAAGAAAATGTTCCAATAAACATTCCTGTAACGGAAAAACCCTCGGTATCAATTAGACCACCTTTCCTTGAACGATTGAAAATTGATGGAGTAGAAAAGCAAATTACATTTCCTGATTACAATATGATGGATGAATTAAGAAATGTTTGTATCAAAATTCCTTTATTACAATCCATAAAAGAAATACCAATCCTTGTGAAAACAATTAAGGAACTAAGTACTCAAAGGTCAGGAAGAAAAAGAAAAGACATAAAAAGGATTCAACTAGTCAGTAATATTGTAGACATTATGATGGGAAAATCACAATTCAAAAATATTTAGATCCAAGAAGCCCCATTGTAAAAATTCACATTAATGGAACCGAAATCCCAAACACACTGATTGATATAGCGGTAGTCATAAACATAATGAGTAAACAAGTTATGGACACACTTAGGCTTACATACCTTCAATACAGATTGCAATTACCAGATAGACCTGTGATTAAACCTAATCGTGTGTTGGAGGATGTTTGTGTATCCTTAGGCTCTTGGAAATATCCTGTTGATTTCATGGTTTTAACACCCAAGAATAATTTAGGAGGACATCCATTAATCCTAGGAAGACCTTGGTTAGCCACATTTGATGCTTTCACCTATTTTATATCAGGTCACATGTTTATCTCATATGGAAATTATACAAATAAATTTACATTATACCATCGTGCAAGAACAAAAATAGAAACACAGAATGAAGAATGGATAGAGGATGAAGATGATATACAACCTGTTTTTACTACTGAACAAACAGGAGAGGAAGACCAAATTTTAAATCTATTGGAAAATAATGAATCTTCCTCACATTATGATCGTAGTCGAAATGAATGTCTCTCATATAAACATGTATCATTTCTCTCCATGGAAAAATTTGGGAATTCTTTGATAGAGATCTTTCCAAGTAAAACTTTGAATGTTAATGAAAACTTGGAAGAATTACAAAGGATCAATTGATAAAAGTTTTACAAAAACATTCTTCTGATTTTCCATGGGAATACACTGATATGAAAGGGGTTGATCTTAAAACTTGCATACATCATATCTACATTGAACATAGTGCAAGACTAGTTAGGCACCCTCAACGAAGAATGAACCAAAATTTAAAAGAAATTGTTAATGAGGAATTACAAAAGTTGTTCAATGTAAATTTCATATATCCAACATCTGACAATTAGTGGCTTTCACCCCTTGTAATCGTTCCAAATAAAAAAACAAAATGGAGAGAATGCATCCATTATAGGGAATTGAATAAAGCAACATAATAAGACCACTTTCCACTACCTTTCATAGACCAAGTCTTAGACACATTAGCAAGGAAAAAGTATTTTGCCTTTTTGGACGGGTTCAATGGATATAACCAGATTTAGGTAGCCCCTGAAGATCAAGGTAAAACCACATTCACTTGTCCATGGGGAACTTACACTTACCGAGTTTCCCTTTGGATTACGCAACGCTCCAGCAACATTCCAAAGAGCAGTCCCCATAATTTTCTCTAATCTCATTCATGATTATGTGGAAGTGTATATGGATGATTTCATAGTTTATGGAGATTGTTTCACTAAATCACTGGAAAATTTAGAAAAAGTATTAATAAGATGTAAAGAAACAAATCTCTTGTTAAGGCATGAAAAATGTTTCATGATGTTTAATGAAGGAATTGTTTTAGGACACCATATTTCAGGAGATGAAATTAAGGTGGAATCATCTAAAGTGGAGGTCATTTCTAAGTTATCATTGCCAAGTTGCCAACGAGATATTATAATTTTTCTTGGTTTTACTAGAAATTATAGAAGATTTATAGAAAAATTCACAAAAATTGCATTCCCTCTTTTTAAATTTCTTACCAAGGACTGTGAATTTAGTTGGGATTTTGATTTCCAAGTTGCCTTTGAAACTTTGAAAAAGATAATTTCTGAAGCACATATCTTAAAGGGACCTAATTGGAAATTTCCTTTCCATATCTCAACCAATGCTTCAGATTTAGCCTTAGGAGTTGTATTAGGGAAAAAATATCTTACTCCTGATGCAATCTATTATACCAATAAACTCCTGCAGAGTTAAAGTATATTGTAAATGAGAAGGAGTTTTTAGTTGTAGTGCATGTTGTTAACAAGCTCAGACATTACATAACTAGCTATGAAAATTTTATTCACACAGACCATTTTGCCATTAGATACTTAATGAATAAACCAACCACTAATGGAAGAATAACAATATGGCTCTTATTGTTACAAGAATTCAACATCACCATAATAGATAGGCCCGGGAAATAGAACACAATTGCCGATTTTTTATCTATAGTTCAAAATGATAATAATGATCGAGCTGTAGAGGATACATTTTCTAATGAATACCTTTCTGTAGTATCTATTAAATCACCTTGGTATGCAAATATTGCTAACAATTTAGCTACAGGGAAATTTCCATTTCATTTTTATCCTAGAGAAAAGAGGCGAATATTCCACAATATCACATCTTATTCATGGATAAATGAAGAGTTATACAAAACAGGACCAGATCTCATCATCAGAAGATGTGTTCCAGAGGATGAAATACTAGAAATACTGAAAGCCTACTGTGATGAGCCATGTGGAGGAAATTCTTATAGAAGAAATGCTTATAAAATCTTGCTTTTAGGATATTATTGGCCTTCCATTTTCAGGGAAACCAAGCAATATGTTAAAAGATGTGATAGTTGTCATAGAATGGAAAAACCCACTCTTTCAATTGAAATTCCATTACAACCACAGGTACTTATCAAACCATTTGAAAAGTGGGCACTAGATTTTGTTGGGCCAATTAGCTCACCTTCAAAGAAAAAGAGGTATATTATGGTATGTACTGATTATGTCACTAAATGGGTAGAATCTAAACCACTTCCTTTTGCTACTGAAAATATTGTAGTTTCATTTCTATTTGAGGATATTTTCACTCATTTTGATCTTCCAAGAGAAATTGTAATAGATCAAGGAACATAGTTTACATCCAGATTTGTTGGAATATAATCCTAACATCTACATTTATTTTTTAGCCTAAGTATCCTTGATTTAGCCACATGCACTAAAGATGATGTTCACACTTGGTTTTTGGTAAACTACCTCGGTGGACCAACTTTCCCTTGTTTTTTGCCTTTCAAGGCTTAATATTATGGAAATATTGGTCCAAAAACTTTCCTAAACCATTTAGACATCTAAGTGCATGTTCACACCTAACCACATGTCATCCACTTGAGTTATTTAAGGATTGGTGCCCCACATGAAGATCCCCCCTTAAATCAAGAGATTTGGTCCCCCAGACCATTTTATCATGTTTTAAAGTTGCATTCCTTGGGAAATGTGCCCCTCCTCATGCTTTCTTCATGGCTGATAGTTGGCATAGGTTGTCTTGATTCATTGTTGTTATTTTAGGCCTCCCTCTAGCTTTTCTTAGCCTTCTCTAGTTCTTTACTATTGTTTTTCCTAGTTTTCTAGATTCGGCAATTTCTATATAACCACCTCCCTTTGGCATTAGAGGTTTGGTTGATCATGTATTAGTATTTCTCATTAATTTAACATATTGATTTTATGGAGAAAATTCTTTCTCTCCTCTCTTGAATATCAACAAATTACTTGTGTTTAATTTAACTATAATTCTAGATCTATTGGAGTTTCTGTAGGAATTTTGCATGATATCTAGGCTAGTTCAAATCTAGTGGATTGTACATGGTTTTATTTGCCGGTATAGATCATCAAGAGGCACAACAAAAAAAAATGGATCATCTCTCTCAGCCCACAAAACTTGTTATAAATACTTTCAATTACTTCGAATGGAAGACAGAGATCACTCTGCTCCTCCGAAGTAAAGGGCTTTATAGGGTAACAATGGAAACAAGACTGAATTGACTTTTGCAGTGGAGAAGATCAAGTATTTCAATAAATTATATGAAGCAATTGGGGTGATATGCCTATCAATTTCTAGAGAAATCCTCTTTCATGTCAGTGGAGCCACTACTCTCGATGCGGTTTGGACCACATTGGAAGGACTATTTGGAAAGCAGGATGAAATGAGAGTGCATCAACTGGAGAATGAACTCATATCCCTCAGTCCAACTCATTTTAGCAACCGACAAGTATACTTCACCAAGTTTAAATCCATCCTCATTGAACTTGATGCATGTGGAGTCAAGAAAGAGGAAGATTAACTCATCCTTTCAATTCTCTTGAAATTAGGCCCTAAATATTTCGTATTTGTATTGTCTTTTCAAGCATCTAAATTTACTTAGGAAAACTAGAAAATGCTTCCATTGAATGACTTCATTGCAAAATTGACTCAAGAGAAGGGTAAGTTTGTCTAAATGGGTGCCATCAAGCATTCAAAGAACCAAGCACTTGTGGCTACTGATGCTCCAAAGAGCAGTGGAAGAGACAAGCAAAAAAGGAAGGGTAAATTTAATGAATCAAAGAAGAAGAGACCTGTACAATCTTCAAAGAGCTCTTCTTTGCCTAAGGGTAAGAAGAAAAAGGAAAGAAAACTTTGTAGCTACTATTCCAAAGGCTTTCATCTCGAAGAAAATTGCATGAGGAAAACAATCGACGAGATGGCTAAGCAATTGCAGCAGCACAATCTCACCGTGCCCGAGAATGCAAAGAAGAAGGATGATAACAAAACAAGAGATGGGAGAGGGAGAGCATGAGATGGTCATGATTTAATGGCTGTGACATCCACTACATGATATTTTATTCTTGATTTAGGTGCATCGAACCATATGGCTACATCAAAATATGAATTTTCCTGCATTGAAGAAAGCACCAAATCCCCAATTTACTTGGGAGATACCACACCCGCAAAGGTGTGCGGAGAAGGAATTGTAGACCTTGAAGGGGAATGCTTCATAAATTTTCTTCATGTTCCCCTACTATCCACAAAGCTCCTCTCGATATATCAGATCACTCATTCCAGGTTTAGAAGGAAGGTGGAGTTCACTCCGGACTCCACAGTGATTATCGACATTTCCACGGGCTCACAACTTGCACATGGAATTGCATATCACGGTTCTTGTTTGTATTTCTTCTCCCACTTTGTTCCTAAATATATTAGCACTATATTTCTATCACAATCTAATTATATTAGTAGGTTATGACATGAAATATTTGACCATCTAAACTATAAGTACCTGCACCAACTCAACAAGGAAAACATGGTAGAAGGACTGCTTGCTATTAAATTCACAAGTGGTGTATGTCAAGGATGCATTCTTGGCAAGCATCCAGAGCAAAAGTTTGACAAAGGGAAGGCATCGAGAGCTTCTTCACCTCTTGCAATGATTCATAGTGACATCATGGGCCCATTCCCATATCCTTCAATTAGTAAGGATCGATATGTACTCACCTTCATAGATGATTTGTCTCGCTTTACTTGGGTAATTTTTCTGAAATTAAAATCGGAAGTATTTGAATGCATTATAGAATTTAAAGCACTCGCTGAGAATGAGGCTGGGTGTAATATTAATATACTCCATACTGATAATGGGGGGGGAGTATGTCAACAAATACGTGTAGCAACTTTGTATTGATGAAGGTATACAACTACAACACACAATGCCATATACACCACAGTAGAATGATGTCGCGGAGAGGAAAAACCGGTCGTTAAAAGATATGGCCAATTGTATGCTATAGTCCAAATCATTAACTCCTAAGATATGGGCTAAAGCTATTAATTTTGCAGGATACATTTAGAATCGTATTCCGCACAAAGCACTCAAAGGCACCACTCTATTTGAATGTTGGAATGGTAATAAACCGAAAGTGTCACACTTTCGCATTTTTGGTTCACGAGAATAGGCTCACATTCCAACATATAAGAGGAAGGCGTTGGCGCCTTAAAGTGTTGAATGCATCTTTTTTGGATATCCTGATAGTTTCAAAGGATATAGATTGCTGGACTCTCACACTGAAAAGTTCCTTGTAGCTCGAACTGTGAAGTTTGAAGAAGAATCACTGCATGATTTTTCAGTAGACCCTGTCAAGGAACCACTTGTTACCATTGACGAGGAGTCAGAAACTTCTTCGAGCACTTCAGAGAAGTCATCAGAGAAGCCTCTTGGGTATCATTCAAAAGATGAGGAGTAGGTCATGGATGCTCCAACACAGCTGCCAACTTGGGCAAAGAAAACCCTGCAAGATGTGGGTGATATAGTCAGTGATCCTGCGTATGCGAGAAAGACTAGATCACAATTTTTTGGGGCTCCTCAAGCCCTCACTACCACTGAACCATTGCTTCCCACACATTTCTATATGACACTTGGTTCAGATCCATAGTCACACTCTGAGGCTACTAGAAACCCACTTTGGGACGCTACCATGGATGAAGATTACTCTGCTCTCATTGAAAACAACACATAGGACTTGGTTCCACTTCAGAAAGAAAGAAAGCTTGTTCAATGCTGATGGATATATCAAAAAAATATTGCTACATATGGTGATATCAACAAGTATAAATCTAGACTTGTTGCAAAAGGATACTCACAAGTACATGGCATAGACTATAGAGACATTTGCACCTGTTGCAAAAATGGACTCCATTCAACTAGTTTTAGTCATTACTGCTTCTCGCAGATGGGAAGTTCATCACATGCATTTGAAGAGTGCATTTCTTCATGGATATCTAAAGGAGGAGATATATATGGAGTAGCCACAGGGATACATTTAAAACTGTTCCCTCGTTTGTAGATTATATAAATCTTTGTATGGCCTAAAAAAGGCTCCCAGAGCCTCGTATACAAAGATGGATTCTTTCCTACTTTCCATTAGATTCATTCGATGAAAATATGATCCGAATGTTTATTTTCTGCAACATGATGATTCCCTTTTTATGATATTACTTTATGTATATGATTTACTGATGGCAGGGAATGTTATATTAGCTATTGATTCATCAAAATTAGCATTGCACGATCGATCTTCCATGACAGATTTGGGATTGTTACACTAATTTCTTGGTCTTGAAGTTTCTTAGTCTACTTCAGGGATCAAGATGGCACAATCTAAGTATGCATTATATCTACTTGTTTGCTTTCATATGATAGAATGCAAGCCAACAACATATCCCTTTCTTTTAGGGATCAGATTTGAGGATGTGGGTACTACACCTTTGGTGGACAGTACACTGTATTGACAGTTGGTTGGGAGTTTGTTGTATCTTACTCACACCTGACCTGATATATCTATTTTAGTAGTAGTTTGTTCTAGATATATGTAGGAGCCCCATGATCTTCACCGGAAATCTGCAAAGGGAATCCTTAGATATGTGAAAGATACTTCCAGTTTTGGTGTCTTTTATGCTGCAGATTGCCCACTTCTATTGATTGGGTACACGGATTCTTATTGGGCTGGTGATGGTACAAACCACAAGTCCACCTCTGGTTATTTTTTTAGCTTTGTCTTAAGGCCTTTTTTCTGGTCTAGCAAGAAGAAATCCATGATTTCTTTATCTACAATCGAGGTAGAGTATAAAGGTGTAGTGAATGAAGCTACATAGGTTGTTTAGTTGCAGAGGCTTCTCTCTGAGTTTGGTATTCCGTATCCACTTCCAACTATCATATTTTGTGACAATCAGGGGTTCATTCAGATATCGATTGATCTAGTTCAGAGGCAGAGGACCAAGCACATCGAGATTCACATGCATTACATTCGCGAGTTGATCCGTGACCGAGTCATATCACCGTAATACTACCCCACTGAGCAATAGGTTGCTGACATCTTCACCAAGTCTTTCACTAAAAAGAAATTTTCAGAACTAAGAGCTATGCTTGGAGTGGTGGAGACAACTAAGTAGGCCATTCTGGCCACTTAGCAATTTTTTCCTCTTTTGGGGGTGTTTTCCCCATGAGGTTTTCCCTCTTTCTTCATTTTATGAGGATCTTTTATTTATTGTACCTCAGTACCTAACATGGCATCTTGGTCGGGACTCAGTTTAGATAAGTGAGTTAGGATGAAGGGGTGTTGGAATATAATCCTAACATCTACATTTGTTTTTTAGCCTAAGTATCCTTGACTTAGCCACATGCACTAAAAATCATGTTCACACTTGGTTTTCGGTAAACTAGCCCAGTGGACCAACTTTCCCTTCTTTTTTTCCTTTAAAGGCTTAATATTATGGAAATATTGGTCCAACCAATTTCCTAAACCATTTAGACATCTAAGTGCATGTTCACACCTAACCACACCTCATCCACTTGAGTTATTTGAGGATTGGTGCTTGACATGAAGTTTCCCCCTTAAATCAAGGGATTTGGTCCCCCGGACCATTTTAGCATGTTTTAAAGTTGCCTTCCTTAGCAAATGCACCCCTCCTCATAATTTCCTCGTGGTGGATAGTTGGCATAGGATTTCTTGAGTCATTGTTGCTATTTTAGGCCTCTCTTTAGATTTTCTTAGCCCTTTCTAGTTTTTTACTAGTTTTTTTCCTAGTTTCTAGATTCGGCAATTTCTATATAACCACCTCCCTTTGGTATTAGAGGTTTGGTTTCTCATGTATTAATATTGTTCATTAATTTAATAAATTGATTTTATGGAGAAAATTCTTTCTTTCCTCTCTTGAATATCAACAAATTACTTGTGTTTAATTTAACTAGAATTCTAGATCTATCGGAGTTTCTACAGGAATTCTGCAAGATTAGTGTAGAAGCTTATGGAGTAATACAAAATAAAACATAGGAAGTCTACTCCATACTATCCACAAGCCAATGGATAATTTGAGCTTACAATTAGGTGATTGAAGAAATCCTTACCAAGGCTATACACTTACACAGAAAGGACTGGATAGAAAAGCTTCCAGAAGCTTTATGGGCCTATAGAACTACATGGAGAAATACTACAGGACATACTCTATATGAACTTGTTTATGGGAAGAAATTATTACTTCTGATAGAGTTCCAAATCTAGACTTATAAAACAACAGTCTAGTCAGATCTTCAGTTATCAGAAGCACAGAAGAAAAGGATGAGACAACTTAATGAGCTTGATGAAATAAGACAAGAAGCCCTCTAGAGAACTAGCCTAGTTCAACAACAAAGATCCAGATGGAATGATAAGTACATTAAAGAAATAAAATTTCATCCAGGAGATTGGGCATTACTCTTTGATTCAAAGTTCAAAAAGTTTCAAGGAAAATTCCAAACCCACTGGCTTGGACCTTATGAAGTTGAAAATATCTTGACAATAGTGTAATTAGAATCAGGACTATTGATGAAGAGAAAATCCCTCTTTTAGTAAATGGACATTGACTCAGACTTTATCAGAAGCCATTGAAAAAAGTAGAATTTGTCAAAGTTTTCCAAGATAATTTAGAATTCAATATGGTTGAGAAGAGTTATTCTTCTTTTCCACCTTAGAAATTTTTACTTAAGTTTACTTTAAGAAAAAAAAATTGACAATGGTATATAGAAAACTAAAGTCTGTTCTCTTTCTGAAAATTATTATGCAATTTAAAGGAGGTTGCCCCCTTGAAGAGGCTGAATTCTAAGGCGTTGATCTATCTTTTCTATCTTTTCTTGAGCTGGTTTCATAACACTGGGCCTTCCCAACTTCTACCACAGGTTCATGTTGGGATTTTCTCATATAAATTGGCCCTTGAGTCAAGTCACCAAGGGAGGAGCAAAAGGAAAATTGTTTTGGTCTAAATCTCAATAGAAGGCATTCACAGATTTGAAACATCACCTCTGCTCAATTCCAATGCTCGCATTACCTGACTTGCAACAACCATTTGAGGTCGAGATAGATGCCTCTGACTATGGTATTGGGGTAGTCTTTACTCAACACAGGCATCCAATGGCATATCACAGTGAGACACTTTCAGACACGGTCTAGAAGTATCCCACTTATGACAAAGAGATGTATTCCATTATGCAGGCCTACCAAGAATTGAAACATTACATTTTGGGGAAGGAAACGGTCATCCACACAGACCATTGGCCCTTGTAGTTCATACAGACCTAAGGGAAATTGCAGAATGATCACCATCAAATGTGGTCACATACCTACAACAATTCCATTTGAATATCAAGTATAAGAAGGCAGCACCAATAATGTGGCAGATTTCCTCAATTGACCACCAATCATGGCATTAACCACCTTGCTTGACTCTTGTGGGCATCAGACTTCTAATTGGCCACTTCTCTACAAAAGTGGCCCAGAATTCGTCCACACATACCAGACACTCTTGGACCATCAAAAAGTTCCATATTTTCACCTCCAGGATGCCCTGTTATGCTACCTAGGTCACTTTTGTGTTCCTTCAAGAGAGCATGCCAAGATGATTTCGGAAGCACACTACAATTGGGCTACTGGGAATTTCCAGGTCAAGGAAATGGTGGTAGTGTTGCATATGTATTTCTATTGGTCAAATCTTTGATAGGATGTTGGGAAGTGCGTCATATCATGCATTGCCTTTGCCATTGCCAAATCGACCATCAAGAAGCAAGGCCTCTATACCCTGCTGCCTACCTCTAGTCGACCTTGGGAATACATCTCAATGGATTACATTTCAGGCCTTCCTTCTACTAAGCATGGAAATGATTGTCTTTTTGTGGCCATCAACAGGTTCTCGAAGATGGCCATTATAGTGGCCTGCAAGAAGAATATCACAGTAGAATCCATTACTAAAATCTTCTTTGAATGAGTGTGGGTACACTTTGGGATCCCATAGTCTATCATCTCAGAACGGGACAGTAGGTTCCTGAGTACATTTTGGTCCAGTATTTGGTCTATGCTGGACACCAAACTCACTAAGTCCAGAGCCATCCATCCCCAAACTGATGGCCAGACAAAGGTTGTCAACAGGATGATCGTACACATTCTGCGTATGTACTTCTCAAAGAATCCATGCATATGGAATGAGAGCCTCCCCTATGTTCAACGGAGCTATCACCAAGCTCTCCACAACTCAACTAGACATAACCCTCTTCAGGAGGGCTTGGGATTCCTGCCACTATGTCCCATTGATGTGGCCATGCAATTTGCAACTACTCAGGCAGATTTAGCTCATGTCCAGTCCCAAACAAATAAAACAAAAAAAATCATTGTCATTCTAGAGAAATCAAATGCCAAGTACAAGCAGCGACATGATCAACATTGGGTGCCATACAAGTTTCAATTGGGCGACAAAGTCTGGTTGCACTTGCAAAAGAAACACCTTACCGAAGCCTATAGGAAACTCGGACCACTCTGATATTTTCCTTACACCATTACCAAGGCTATGGGAGACAATGTATTTGAGCTCATCATTCCCCCATTCCTTGGCCTGCACCCAGTGTTCAATGTGGATCACCTTTGACCATACTTTCCGCCATTACTAGACACATCCGACATTGCAGAACAACTCACACCCAGAGAGTTAAATCCACATTGCATCAAACAAGTTGCAACTGATTGGATCATGGACACACATATCGAGCACACTCGCCAGCAGAAGATCCAACTATATCGAGTTGTCAAAGCAGGCCAACTCCTTCACTAGGGACCAAGTTCAGCAAAAGTTTCCTCATCTCATGGAGGAACTCAACGCAATGGGGACCATTGCTTCCTAAGGGGACAGGATATCTAGGTGGATATTGGTGGCCACCCACCAATTCCACTTGGACCCCCACCATTGTTTCTTTTATTTTTTCAGTTTCCTTAATTGTAGCACAATTTACTATTTTTAACAGTTTTTCGGGTCCTAAACTTCCAGAGCCATTTTGAGGCCCTAAACAACGTTTTTTGTGAAACTTGGGAGAAACATTTGACCATAATCTAATGTTTCTCTTCCCAAAGATGTAGTCGTCGAATAGATCTTTCTAACAAGGTATTGTGCACGTCAAATGGAGATCATATGCTAAAGTTACGACCCCTGGAAGTTGATGTACCAGTTTACCCAAAACGGGGCCCATAGTTTGGCACTTCATCTCCTAGGGTTAGGTTTTTGGATGTTTAGAGTTTTCCATTATTTCTCAATAATAAATAGGCCTTCTATTCTCATGGTAAGATAGTTCAGAGGCATCTAGCCGCCACATCTCTTCTCAGAGATAAGCTACCATCATCGTAGCTAGTTTATTTCCATTTCTATTTGTAAGCATATTTCAATATTTTACAGTAATGAAATGAATTATTATTTCTACTGCATCTCTGTATATATGGTTATATCTATAATTTGTTGTGTTCATGTTTAACTCCAGATCAACACTCGTGTATAATGGCCATGTACACCACAACACGCACAAGGTGTGCTCGTACTAATAACCTTCTTCTACTTGGGTTGGATGCCCCATTGTTCATTGTTATTGTTAGGTTGGTTCTCCTCAAGTTCACTAGGTTGACTACCTTGATTACCTTTCCTGTTATTCCTTTTCTTCGAATTTTATCGATTGGTCGCACTCTAATGTGCAAATACTTAACCCTGAGGGGATGGTGGTTGCCGGGGCTGAGGATGCATGGGAGGTTGCAACTCTAATGCTTGAGGGGTTAGAGCACTTGACTGTGCATAAGGAGGAGCAACGATTTGGTAGACAAGTTTGGGCCCTGAAAACATGTTTCTAGTAGGAGGGGCATAAGCATTGGAGGAAATGGTACCCCTCTACGGATAGCCATAACTTTTTTGAGTATATGCAAAAGGGTGTGAAAGGGTTCCAACGATACTGTCAACAGCATGAGATGCCCCCAGTGCATTGGCACTTTCAGGATGAGGGAGGTCTAGAATGACGGTATAGGCATAATTGGATTGCACATAAATCAGGTCATATCTTAGCGCAGTTTGGAGAACTTCTTATTTTATTTGAGGAAAATGGGACGCGACATCTTTTCCAATGGGTGATAAAAGGCTCAGAAGAAGCGAATCTAGATAGACATGATCTTATAAAGGTTGGGCATGGCATGTGCTCCTCCTTCGATGCCATTCTTGAACATGTTCAGATAGATGAGTGGCAGAGGACTGATGGAATGAGGCCAATACATCTGAATTAGTGTCGTACCAGAGAGGTAAATGGAAATGTGAGAGGAACACTTTAAGAAGCATCGTGAAAATTAATTGAGATGTAGCGGGCTGGTCTACATACCATTTTGCAACATATCTAGTGAGCGTGTGTTGGAAGAGCTAAAGATGAATGGAGTCATCAGTAATGGAGTTGGATGAACACCACATGTGGAAGGAGCATACATGGTTGGTCGAGTCATCTCCAGCATCACCCTCAAACTTTGGGATGTCTAAGGGAAGCTTAGTTGGCATAAAAGGCCAACCAACATCATGGTGTATGGGGTCATTTATCAAATGGCTAAAATTCGGTGGACTTAACCCTACCAGAAAATAGAGCATGGACAATGCCAGAATAGTTCCTAAGACTATTCCACTTGATGTGACTACTGGGATGGAATCAGAGCCAACATCAGGTTGGGTTCCTGCACCAGCTATGAGTCTAGACATGGTGATGATATGCAATGAAGGAGGCGCAGAATCAGATGACGAATCAGATGAACCAATAGAAGATTCAGTATGGGGGCTCGAAGGGCTATGAACCTGAACCCGATGGGGAGTGGTAATATACCGAAGCAAAAATTGGTTATGAAGGCTCAATAATCTCCATGACAAATGCCTTGGTGGTACAATGGTGGTAAGACACACATGACATAGAAATGGTGAAGGGAGATCAACAATATGCCTTTGTCTCAAAGAGGGGAGATAAATTTATTATGTTAAGTCTTGGTTTGGCGGTGTAAACCAAGTGCCCTTCGCTTAAGGTGTGTTTGTGGGTGAAAGTGTACTTATTGACTAAACCCGGATCATGTTTGTAAAAAATAAAAAGCCTTACTGAAAATAAAATGAAATTAACAACATAAAATGAACAAGAAAACAATTAGCTAAACCCCACCCAAACTGGGCTTGCAAACACTCTGCTGGTTGGTGGCTAAATCGATGGAAAACACATGAAAAAGGTCAAGATATCTAATTTTCAATGTGACTGGGATCAAGTGACACTAGGCTGTTGGAAAGTGGTGCAGCAACAATAAAAAAATAGAGAGGCGGGTTGTTGCAAAAAGATAGTGAGATGGGTGAAACACCTAGGGAAACCGATGGGAACCTAAGGCCAATGACAAAACAAGTTTAAATATGGAACTATGGATGGCGACAACCTGTCTTTATGGATCTGAAGCAGAAGGGTACAAATCTGGAAAATGTGGTTGAAAGTGCTACAGAAACTCAAACTACTCACTTAGATAAACTCCTCCTATAAAGGTGGAAGCATAATAGAAGACCTATGGGGGCTAAATTCCACTTTGACGAGTAAATAAAATTAGATCAAGACCTAAGTGGGATGAGACATACATAAAACAACCCAGTAGACATCTCTCAACAAAACCTAGAAACAGATATGACAAAAAAACAAAAACCCTAAAATCATAGGTTCTGACCTATTTTCAGGTGAGATCACACTTTTTGGGTTGAAAGGTGCACTCTAGCCTCCAGATTGCACTTTTTTGGCTAAAAAGTGTGATTTTTGCTCCTTGATTCCTGGGCGGAAAATCTAAAAAAAACTACCACCTTTGTCGCGACTAGTTCCTCTGACCTGCGAAAAAGACCAAAAAGCATGCAGAAGTCATAAATTTAATAGATCTAGGGTTAAAAAGTTAGGAAACATTAAGAGACCCGAAAAAATAATAAACCCTAAGCTGAAAACCTATGGTCACCCGAGTTTCTAGATCTGAAGTATAAAACTAGTGGAGTCACCAATTTTGTTGTAGTGTTTTCTTCTCAAAGATGTATGAAAATAATCCACTTAAAATTGTGGATGACAAACAATCTCAACAATATAAATGGTTGCTAAATAGTGTAGATCTACAACAACTGATAGAAACAAAACCTACCAAAATTCTTATATATGCCACAATCACAGTTAAACAACAAAAAGGAATAGTAATATCTCCAATCGTCTAATGGAAACTAGATATACAAAGAATAGTTTTATTATAACAGCTGTGAAAGGAACAAATAAATGTTACTAGTCCCCCTCTATGGGATGGGTTCTTGGCTATCCTCAAATATCTTCACCTTGTGTAGAGTCTCTCTTCTCTATAATGTGTAAACACATAAAAAATATGGTGTGCAACAATGAAAATAATCAAAGTTACAATAGTAATCAAAAGTGAATAATGAATGGAAAACCCTTCTATTTATAACAAAATATTGAGTTATCCTTGAATAATGAGCAATAAGAAAATATTATTAACCTCGTTCTTCGAATAACCACTTGGAAAATTTTATTATATTTGTTTAAGAGGGAAAAAGAATTTAAACTTTTATTTAGAAATAATAAATAAATAAATGATTTATTTATCACATCAAGAAATTGGTTAAGGAATAGTAAACAAATAATTATTTATTTAATTATTCCTAAGCGATTTAGTCGAATTCGACAATGAATATTAATTAATTAGTGATTAATTAATTATTCGTAGAGAAAAATAAGATAATTAATAATTTATCTGTTGATTTTTCATAATTGGGTCAAATATCACAAGGAATAATAATTGAACAATTGTTTAATTAATTATTCCTAAAAGAAAAGCAAATAAGTAGTGATTTATTTAATTATTCTTCATGGGTTTAACTATACATTACATAACAAAGGTGGTTTATTAACTAATTTCTCACAGTGAAAGCAATTTTACTATGATAAAATTGGCTTTACATGGTGTACTTCAATCCATCTAGTAAATTAGGCTAGATGATTGATTTTTTGGTGATAACACAATAAAAGATGAAAAATCACACCAGAGTATTATGCCAGAACACATTCAAAAACATCTTCTTCCAAAGCAAGTCTAGAAGTGCTCTACACTAGAACTAATTAAAATATTTGTCATGCCAACATAAGCCAAACCATGTGTTGTTGAGATTGAACTAGAAAAGCTACCTTTGTGTACCAACTCAAAGAATATGAATATCGTCTTCCATGTACCTTAACAAATAGAGATTCAATTCTTCGAAAGCATCACATGTTTACATAGAGTTGAGTTAGATAAATGCATATCAGCTAACACATATTTAAAATGAAGGGAATAATCCAAAAAATAGAGCATTTCAATTATTGAAAATGTTTTGAGGAATTAATCTACATGTGCACATGCAATCCCTCACAATCACCACTATTGTGTGACTAGTTATGTGATTATGCCCTCACAAGACCAAATTATGACAAAGATAGGATTCAAAAATTGTGCCAAAATAAAAGACACACCACAAATGTTTATTTTTAGGATCTTATACTTTGACAATTACTTCCAATGATTACTTCATTAATTCATCTTGGTGTCACATTCATCATTAAACAATTATACATAGAAAATATTCAACAATAAAGAAAAAATGATAGTAGGATCATGAAGAGACAGCCAAACAAAAGAGTCACAATTTTTTACCTTGGGAAAGCCCTCTTTTAGGGAAAAACCAAACAACCTTATCCTAGAAATATTTTCCAATTCAACAAGACATGCCATCCAAATTTTCTTGTCAAATAAACTCAAACCTCCTAGCAAATAATCCTAGGTCAAGCCTGATCAAACTAAGAAATTTACGCCTCCCCCAGTTTCGACTTCCTAAAATTTCGGTCTACCTTAAAGAATGTGGTCTACCTTAGAGAATTTGGTCTTCCTAAGAAAAAACTTTGGTCCACCCATAAACTTGATTTCTTATCTCTCTCTTTCCTTCACATGAATAGAATAATATGTATATGATATGAGTGATCTAAATAGGTGTCAAATGAGGAAACACATTTCCTTTATATAGTAGATCAATGATGCCAAATAAATGTGTCAAAGGGCATAACGACTTGAACCTTTGGGGTTGGCTGACTTAAAATTAGAGGAAAGAATAATTTGAATTTCAAAAATTCTTTTTTCATCTTCTTAAATATGACTTTAAGTGTAGATTTATATTTTATTTTCTCTCATATTTTGAGGGCTAAATAAATTTATTAAGACCAAACATATCTACAAAAATTTTAACACTCTCTCTTAGCTAGGGAGTTATTCATAATAACACTTCAAATTAACTCTTGTTGAAAAATTTCACTATTCCAAGAAACATTTGAATTAGCTAGCTATGTTATTGTATCTATCTACAACATGTGAAAAGAATCTTACATCAAGATCATGGAAATGACTATATTCACTAGATACATCCTCTTTCTAAATGAATCTAGTCAGCCATTAGCCAAACACCTTTTGTGGTCTCACTAGTCAAATACCTTTTCATCTTCTAAGGTCAAGACTAGTCCTTGTTTCACTTATCCATCATGTTATCACTTGGAACCAGGATCCCCTTAACACATTGTGAAGCCTTTGTCCCATCCACCATTCCCACGTGTTGCCACATGTTATTGAATGACAAATCACTCTCCCAATGCTCAAGGCACACACTCAAACCATCTAGGAAACACTGTAGGCATTGATTCTCTTTGGGTCACTTCCCCTAGCCACATTACATGGCCCTTGGTTAATACATTCACCTGTCAATATCCTAACTATAGAGTTCAAGCATTGCCTTACCTTGACACCCTTTTTGCCTATACTCCTTCCCTTTTTTCCTTATACATATCACCTAAATAATGCAATAGACACAATTTTTTGTTAAAGGTAAGCACTTACATATCTTCTTCTTAATATTTGTCTATATACCTTATTGTTTTGTTAAAGTATGCATTCGGCTATGGAATTGGCCTGTTTTGAAGCTAATTCAGATTTTTGCAGCTATCTCCATTGGTTATAAGGTTCAGAAGCTCTAGCTCAGTGAAGGAAGATATATATGGAGGAGGAATGATCCCCTCATGGATTCTTTCCTATTCCCTCATACCAATTTCTCAATAATATCACATGATAGTACAATCAAACTCAAAGTCAACTGCAAGATTATCATCGGGACAAAGACAGAGTTTTCTCGAAATCTTATCGATTTTTTTTTCCAAATAGAAAATCAATTATTTAGTGATATATTTCGATTTAGTAGGATCTAAATAAAGATATATAGGCTTCATATTCTCATACTATTGTACCAAGAAGTATTATAAAAGCAGTGGTCACTCTGTGTTTTGGGTGCGCGCCGATATATGTAATCTTTGAGAACATTTTGTTAAAACTTGTTTGCAAGTAATAGACTTAGTTTGTGTTTGTTCCATGCTACATTGATTGGAGATTGTCAACTATTTTGTGGAGGGCCCCTACATCTAGTACAAGTCTTTAATAAATTGCACAAAGATTTATTTAATTTCTTAATCGTAGATACTCTGTTTTATGTGTTGAAATGCAGTATGATGAATTCACCATTGAATCATTTTTTGCATAAGAAATCCCTTTTGCTTTATACCTAGCTTAATTTTGTTGTTTGATTTTCTTTTTATCTGGTACAGTTCGATTATTTTCCTTGCTTAGCATATTCATCTGTTTTATTTTTATAGCATAGTTTCTTTTCAGTTTATCAGATTTATGACTTGTTTGCATGAAGTTGAACAAGTAAAAGAGTCACAATCGTTTTCTTGAACAATTAAATCTAGAAATCATTCCTTAATATGATAGAATAGATATCTTTAGCACGTATTAATTTAGGCTTTGTTTTAGCATAAAATTCAAAGATAAAATCGAAATAGTCTAACAAGAGTAAGGCTTAGAATCACACTTAAACTATCCATAAATTGATTCAATAGAAGCCATTTGCTAAGATAAGTAGCTAACAACCTTAAGGCATAATTCTTTAATATATTCAGCAACACCATATTCATACCAACTCTAATTTATATTTTAACAAGACAATAGATATATTATGACATTAATCAGCTTCTAGCACATATAGTGCACCTTCTCTGGTCGATAATTTATGTTGACAATTTAAAGACATTAAATTGGCTAGGCATTTGGCACTGTTGCCAGGGAAGTAAAAATAGAAGTTAAAAAAAGAGGAAATCATATATTCAAAACATGATATGCGTAGGGATAGAGACTCTAGAGGTATATTTGTAAGGCGAGGAAGAAGTCTAATTCCTACAAATCCAATCACTTCACCATGATTTCGAGATTCCACACCAGCTACTCAAACTCGAATCCCATTTGCATGTCGACAAAGACATCCTGAACTCTTAAGAACAGAAATCCAATCCAAAACTTCACCTACTTCATCTACCGAAGTTGTAATTGAAGAAAGTCCTATATCCCCAACTATAGGAGTAATTTTTCTATCATCCACTGGTGAACAAATTTTGGGAGAAGAATTAGAAGTTCCTAGTGAAGAAGAGGAATAAGAAGCTTATTTTGAACAACCATTGACAGAATAACCAGAAGAATTAGAATGACCTTATATTAGTTATAAGGAATCCATGATGGATGAAGAAGGGGAACGAGAGGTACACAATGTTAATGGTGAGTAAAATAGGATTGGAGGAGGTAGAGAAAGAGGTAGGGGAGGAGGTGGAGATAGGAATAGAGGATTGGGTAGAGGTAGAGGAAACAAAGGCCCTTTTTGATTTCCTATCCTTGAGGAAGATACAACCCTCACAATGAAAAATATATCACCCTCAATTCTTCCTAATTTCCACAGAAAAATAAATAAATACCCAAAGAAATTTCTCTTTGAATTTGAGGTATTACGTAGATCATATGATTATCTACATGATGCTCAAAAGCTTAAATTTTTCCCCACTACCTTAAGGGATTCAGCGTTAAAATGATTCATGAGTTTAGTAATGCATTCTATAAGAACATGGGGACAAATGAAAGAGGATTTCTTAGGCAAATATAGAGATTATTGTAAGCCTAGTAACCTTAAATACAAAGTCTTCAAAATGACACAAAAAGAAGATAAAAGTCTTGAAGACTTAGTAGAGATATTTTCCTACAATATTAAAAGAGAAAAGATGGATAATTTCGATGAGGAAACTTTAAAATCCCTCCTCCTAAAATCTATTAAATATGAATGGATCAATCTCCTTAACTTAACCAGGAAAGGAGATATTTTTCAATTACCATTTTCGATATTTGTAATTTATGTGTACATATCTCAAGGGGTAAAGAATGAGTTGGAAAGAGTCCAAGAGACCCTCTCTTATCAAGATATAATAAATTTGCAGTTGAGATAGTTAGCAGGGCATAATTAGGAATCTTGCTTGATACATTTAAGACAAATATTTTAGGGAGTCTAAGTGAACAGATAGACACCCTTAAAATACAAAACAAGCAAAAATCTAAAGATGTTGCATTATCTATTTCCTGTCCAAGACGTCGAAAGAAACATGCCCTAAGAGAATGTCCCTTAGATTCAAAGGCCATAGAAACTTGTGTCATATGTGCAGATACTCATGATACTAAGGAATGTCCTTCTTTACCAGGTCTCAAGGCTATATTTAATGATGAAGGGATACCAGAACAAGTAGACCCTCTTTACTTTATAGCCAAGAGACCATGGAAATACCCCCAACCAAATCAACCACAAGGTTTCAGACCACAAAAATTTGTTCAATCTTCAAAAAATAATTGGAATCCATCTTGGCAACCTTGGGCTCAGCCATAGTCACAATCTTGGAATCAAGGATGGTAAAATCATTATGGGGATTATGCTCAATATCAACAATATTCACCATCCTATCTTCCACCACAATTTCTACGCCAATCTAATAAAATTCCCCAAGCTAATCAATCACCTCAAATCTAAGTTCAAAATCAAAATCCACAACTCTCCCTACAATTTCCACAAAAACCAAATCAACTACCCACTCAACCACTTCTGAATCCTAATAATAAAATACCAAAACAACCAATGTACAACATGGAAGGGCATAATGCTCAAACTTATGTAATAACTCTGCTAGATCTAAATAATGTCCAATTAAGGTATGGGAGAGTGTTACAAAGAAAACCCCTGTTGTCATTCAGGAAACAAGACCAAATCTTCAAAAACACAAAAATAAATTTGAAGAAGGAGAGACTTCTCTCCCTAAAAAAGAAAATGTTCCAATAAACATTCCTGTAATAGAAAAACCCTCGGTATCAATTAGACCACCTTTCCCTGAACGGTTGAAAAATTGATGGAGTAGAAAAGCAAATTACATTTCCTGATTACAATATGATGGATGAATTAAGAAATGTTTGTATCAAAATTCCTTTATTACAATCCATAAAGGAAATACCAATCCTTCTGAAAACAATTAAGGAACTAAGTACTCAAAGGTCAGGAAGAAAAAGAAACGACATAAAAAGGATTCAACTAGTCAGTAATATTGTAGACATTATGATGGGAAAATGACAATTCAAAAATATTTAGATCCAAGAAGCCCCATCCCAAATAGACTGATTGATATAGCAGTAGTCATAAACATAATGAGTAAACAAGTTATGGACACACTTAGGCTTCCATACCTTCAATACAGACCAACCTTATTGCAATTACCAGATAGACCTATGATTAAACCTAATCGTGTTTTGGAGGATGTTTTTGTATCCTTAGGTTCTTGGGAATATCCTGTTGATTTCATGGTTTTAACACCCAAGAATAATTTAGGAGGACATCCATTAATCCTAGGAAGACCTTCGTTAGCCACATTTGATGCTTTCATCTATTTTAGATCAGGTCACATGTTTATCTCAGATGGAAATTATACAAATAAATTTACATTATACCATCCTGCAGGAACAAAAATAGAAACACAGAATGAAGAATGGATAGATGATGAAGATGATATACAACCTGTTTTTACTACTGAACAAACAGGAGAGTAAGACCAAATTTTAAATCTATTGGAAAATAATGAATCTTCCTCACATTATGATCGTAGTCGAAATGAATATCTCTCATATAAACATGTATCATTTCTCTCCATGGAAAAATTTGGGAATTGTTTGATAGAGATCTTTCCAAGTAAAACTTTGAATGTTAATGAAAACTTGGAAGAATTACAAAAGGATCAATTGGTAAAAATTTTACAAAAACATTCTTCTGATTTTGCATGGGAATACACTGATATGAAAGCGATTGATCCTAAAACTTGCATACATCATATCTACATCGAACATAGTGCAAGACTAGTTAGGCACCCTCAACGAAGAATGAACCAAAATTTAAAAGAAATTGTTAATGAGGAATTACAAAAGTTGTTAAATGTAAATTTCATATATCCAACATCTGACAATTAGTGGCTTTCACCCCTTGTAATCGTTCCAAATAAAAAAAGAAAATGGAGAGTATGCATCCGTTATAGGGAATTGAATAAAGCAACATAATAAGACCACTTTCCACTACCTTTCATAGACCAAGTCTTAGACACATTAGCAAGGAAAAAGTATTTTTCCTTTTTGGACAGGTTCAATGGATATAACCAGATTTAGGTAGCCCCTGAAGATCAAGGTAAAACCACATTCACTTGTCCATGGGGAACTTACGCTTACCGAGTTTCCCTTTAGATTACGCAATGCTCCAGCAACATTCCAAAGAGCAGTCCCCATAATTTTCTCTAATCTCATTTAGGATTACGTGGAAGTGTATATGGATGATTTCATAGTTTATGGAGATTGTTTCACTGAAGCACTGGAAAATTTAGAAAAATTATTAATAAGATGTAAAGAAACAAATCTCTTGTTAAGCCATGAAAAATGTTTCATGATGTTTAATGAAGGAATTATTTTAGGACACCATATTTCAGGAGATGAAATTAGGTGGAATCATCTAAAGTGGAGGTCATTTCTAAGTTATCATTGCCAAGTTGCCAACGAGATATTAGAATTTTTCTTGGTTTTACTAGAAATTATAGAAGATTTATAGAAAAATTCACAAAAATTGCATTCCCTCTTTTTAAATTTCTTACCAAGGACTGTGAATTTAGTTGGCATTTTGAATTCCAAGTTTCCTTTGAAACTTTGAAAAAGATAATTTTTGAAGCACCTATCTTAAAAGGACCTAATTGGAAATTTCCTTTCCATATCTCAACCGATGCTTCAGATTCAGCCTTAGGAGTTGTATTAGGGAAAAATATCTTACTCCTGATGCAATCTATTATACCAATAAACTCCTGGAGAGTTAAAGTATATTGTAAATGAGAAGGAGCTTTTAGTTGTAGTGCATGCCATTAACAAGCTTAGACATTACATAACTAGCTATGAAAATTTTATTCACACAGACCATTATGCCATTAGATACTTAATGAATAAACCAACCACTAATGGAAGAATAACAAGATGGCTCTTATTGTTACAAGAATTCAACATCACCATAATAGATAGGCCCGGGAAATAGAACACAATTACCGATTTTTTATCTATAGTTCAAAATGATAATAATGATCGAGTTGTAGAGGATACATTTTCTAATGAATACCTTTTCGTAGTATCTATTAAATCACCTTGGTATGCAAATATTGCTAACTATTTAGCTATAGGGAAAATTCCATTTCATTTTTATCCTAGAGAAAAGAGGCGAATATTCCACAATATCACATCTTATTCATGGATAAATGAAGAGTTATACAGAACAAGACCAGATCTCATCATGAGAAGATGTGTTCCAGAGGATGAAATACCAGAAATACTGAAAGCCTACTGTGATGAGCCATGTGGAGGAAATTATTATAGAAGAAATGCTTATAAAATCTTGCTTTTAGGATATTATTGGCCTTCCATTTTCAGGGAAACCAAGTAATATGTTAAAAGATGTGATAGTTGTCATAGAATGGAAAAACCCACTCTTTCAAATGAAATTCCATTACAACCACAGGTACTTATCGAACCATTTGAAATGTGGGCACTAGATTTTGTTGGGCCAATTAGCCCACCTTCAAAGAAAAAGAGGTATATTATGGTATGTACTGATTATGTCACTAAATGTGTAGAATCTAAAGCACTTCCTTTTGCTACTGAAAATATTGTAGTTTCATTTCTTTTGCAGGATATTTTCACTCATTTTGATCTTGCAAGAGAAATTTTAATAGATCAAGGAACATAGTTTACATCCAGATTTGTTGGAATATAATCCTAACACCTAAATTTATTTTTTATCCTAAGTATCCTTGATTTAGCCACATGCACTAAAGATCATGTTCACACTTGGTTTTTGGTAAACTACCTTGGTGGACCAGCTTGCCCTTGTTTTTTGCCTTTAAAGGCTTAATATTATGGAAATATTGGTCCAAAAACTTTCCTAAACCATTTAGACATCTAAGTGCATGTTCACACCTAACCACATGTCATCCACTTGATTTATTTGAGGATTGGTGCCCCACATGAAGATTCCCCCTTAAATCAAGAGATTTGGTCCCCCAGATCATTTTATCATGTTTTAAAGTTGCATTCCTTGGGAAATGTGCCCCTCCTCATGCTTTCCTCGTGGCTGATAGTTGGCATAGGTTTTCTTGATTCATTTTTGTTATTTTAGGCCTCCCTCTAGCTTTTCTTAGCCTTCTCTAGTTCTTTACTAGTTTTTTTCCTAGTTTTCAAGATTCAGCAATTTCTATATAACCACCTCCCTTTGGCATTAGAGGTTTGGTTGATCATGTATTAATATTGCTCATTGATTTAATAGATTTATTTTATGGAGAAAATTCTTTCTCTCCTCTCTTGAATATCAGCAAATTACTTGTGTTTAATTTAACTATAATTCTAGATCTATTGGAGTTTCTGTAGGAATTCTACATGATATCTAGGCTAGTTCAAATCTAGTGGATTGTACATGGTTTTATTTGTTGGTATAGATCATCAAGAGGCACAGCAAATAGAAATGGATCATCTCTCTTAGCCCACAAAACTTGTTATAAATACTTTCAATTACTTCGAATGGAAGACAAAGATCACTCTGCTCCTCCGAAGTAAAGGGCTTTATAGGGTAACAATGGAAGCAGAGACTGAATTGACTTCTGTAGTGGAGAAGATCAAGTATTTCAATAAATTATATGAAGCAACTAGGGTGATATGCCTATCAATTTCTAGAGAAATCCTTTTTCATGTCAGTGGAGCCACTACTCCCGATGCGGTTTGGACCACATTGGAAGGACTATTTGGAAAGCAGGATGAAATGAGAGTGCATCAACTGGAGAATGAACTCATATCCCTCAATCCAACTCATTTTAGCAACTGACAAGAATACTTCACCAATTTTAAATCCATCCTCATTGAACTTGATGCATGTGGAGTCAAGAAAGAGGAAGATTAACTCATCCTTTCAATTCTCTTGAAGTTAGGCCCTAAATATTCTGTATATGTATTGTCTTTTCAAGCATCTAAATTGACTTAGGAAAACTGGAAAATGCTTCCATTCAATGACTTCATTGACTCAAGAGAAAGCTAATTTTGTCCACATGGGTTCCATCAAGCATTCAAAGAACCAAGCACTTGTGGCTACTAATGCTCCAAAGAGCAGTGGAAGAGACAAGCAAAAAGGGAAGGGTAAATTTAATGAATCAAAGAAGAAGAGACTTGTACAATCTTCAGAGAGCTCTTCTTTGCCTAAGGGTAAGAAGAAAAAGGAAAGAACACTTTGTAGCTACTATTCCAAAGGCTTTCATCCTGAAGAAAATTGCATGAGGAAAACAATCGATGAGATGGCTAAGCAATTGCAGCAGCACAATCTCACCGTGCCCGGTAATGCAAAGAAGAAGGATGATAACAAAACAAGAGATGGGAGAGGGAGAGCATGAGATGGTCATGCTTTAATGGCTGTGACATCCACTCCATGATATTTTATTCTCGATTTAGGTGCATCGAACCATATGGCTACATCAAAATATGAATTTTCCTGCATTGAAGAAAGCACCAAATCCCCAATTTACTTGGGAGATACCACACCCGCAAAGGTGTGCGGAGAAGGAATTGTAGACCTTGAAGGGGACTGCTTCATAAATGTGCTTCATGTTCCCCTTCTGTCCACAACTCTCTTCTCAATATATCAGATCACTCATTCCAGGTTTGGAAGGAAGGTGGAGTTCACTCCGGACTCCACAGTGATTATCGAAATTTCCACGGGCTCACAACTTGCACATGGAATTGCATATCACGGTTCTTGTTTGTATTTCTTCTCCCACTTTGTTCCTAAATATATTAGCACTATATTTCTATCACAATCTAATTATATTAGTAGGTTATGACATGAAATATTTGACCATCTAAACTATAAGTACCTGCACCAACTCAACACGGAAAACATGGTAGAAGGACTGCTTGCTATTAAATTCACAAGCGGTGTATGTCAAGGATGCATTCTTGGCAAGCATCCGGAGCAAAAGTTTGACAAAGGGAAGGCATCGAGAGCTTCTTCACCTCTTTCAATGATTCACAGTGACATCATGGGCCCATTCCCATAGCCTTCAATTAGTAAGGATCGATATGTACTCACCTTCATAGATGATTTGTCTCGCTTTACTTGGGTAATTTTTTTGAAATTAAAATCAGAAGTATTTGAATGCATTATAGAATTTAAAGCACTCGCTGAGAATGAGGATGGGTGTAATATTAATATAATCCATACTGATAATGGGGTGGGAGTATGTCAACAAATACGTGTAGCAACTTTGTATTGATGAAGGTATACAACTACAACACACAATTCCATATACACCACAGCAGAATGATGTCGCGGAGAGGAAAAACCGGTCGTTAAAAGATATGGCCAATTGTATGCTATAGTCCAAATCATTAGCTCCTAAGATATGGGCTAAAGGTATTAATTTTGCAGCATACATTTATAACCGCATTCTTCATAAAGCACTCAAAGGCACCACTCTATTTGAATGTTGGACCGGTAATAAACTGAACGTGTTGCACTTTCGCATTTTTGGTTCACGAGAATGGGCTCACATTCCAACATATAAGAGGAAGGCATTGGAGCCTTAAAGTGTTGAATTTATCTTTGTCAGATATCTTGACAGTGTCAAAGGATATAGATTGCTGGACTCTCAGACTGAAAAGTTCCTTGTAGCTCGAAGTGTGAAGTTTGAAGAAGAATCACTACATGATTTTTCAGTAGACCCTGTCGAGGAACCACTTGTTACCATTGACGAGGAGTCTGAAACTTCTTCGAGCACTTCAGAGAAGCCATCAGAGAAGCCTCTTGGGTCTCATTCAAAAGATGAGGAGTAGGTCATGGCTGCTCCAACACAGCTGCCAACTTGGGCAAAGAAAACCCTGCAAGATGTGGGTGATATAGTCAGTGATCCTGTGTATGTGAGAAGGACTAGATCACAATTTTTTGGGGCTCCTCAAGCCCTAACTACCATTGAACCATTGATTTCCACACATTTCTATATGACACTTGGTTCAAATCCATAGTCACACTCTAAGGCTGCTAGAAACCCACTTTGGGAGGCTGCCATGGATGAAGATTACTCTGCTCTCATTGAAAACAACACATGGGACTTGGTTCCACTTCAGAAAGGAAGAAAGCTTGTTCGATGTCGATGGGTATATCAAAAAAATATTGCTACAGATGGCGATATCAACAAGTATAAATCTAGACTTGTTGCAAAAGGATACTCACAAGTACATGGCATATACTACAGAGACATTTGCACCTGTTGCAAAAATGGACTCTAGTCAACTAGTTTTAGTCATTGTTGCTTCTCGGAGATGGGAAGTTCATCACATGGATTTTAAGAGTGCATTTCTTCATGGATATCTCAAGGAGGAGATATATATGGAGCAGCCATAGGGATACATTTAGAACTCTTCCCTCGTTTGCAGATTAAATAAATCTTTGTATGGCCTAAAAAAGGGTCCCAGAGCCTCGTATACAAAGATGGATTCTTTCCTACTTTCCATTAGATTCATTCAATGAAAATCTGATCCGAATGTTTATTTTCTGCAACATGATGATTCCATTTTTCTGATATTACTTTATGTATATGATTTACTGATGGTAGGGAATGTTATATCAGCTATTGATTCGGCAAAATCAGCATTGCACGATCGATTTTCCATGACAGATTTGGGATTGTTACACTAATTTCTTGGTCTTGAAGTTTCTTAGTCTACTTCAGGGATCAAGATGCCACAATCTAAGTATGCATTATATCTACTTGTTTGCTTTGAGATGACAGAATGCAAGCCAGCAACATCTCCCTTTCTTTTAGGGATCAGATTTGAGGATGTGGGTACTACACCTTTGGTGGACAGTACATTGTATTGGCAGTTGGTTGGGAGTTTGTTGTATCTTACTCACACCTGACGTGATATATCTATTTTAGTAAGAGTTTGTTCCAGATATATTTAGGAGCCCCATGATCTTCACCGAAAATCTGCAAAGGAAATCCTTAGATATGTGAAAGATACTTCCAGTTTTGGTGTCTTTTATGCTGCAAATTGCCCACTTCTATTAATTGGGTACACAGATTCTTATTGGGATGGCAATGGTACAAACCACAAGTCCACCTTTGGTTATGTTTTTAGGTTTGTCTTAAGGCCTTTTTTCTGGTCTAGCAAGAAGAAATCCATGATTTCTTTATCTACAACCGAGGTAGAGTATAAAGGTGTAGTGAATGAAGCTACATAGGTTGTTTAGTTGCAGGGGCTTCTCTCTGAGTTTGGTATTCAGTATCCACTTCCAACTATCATATTTTGCAACAATCAGGGGTTCATTCAGATTTCGATTGATCTAGTTCAGAGGCAGAGGACCAAGCACCTCGAGATTCACATGCATTACATTTGCGAGCTGATCCGTGACCAAGTCATATCACTGTAATACTACCCCACTGAGCAACAGGTTGCAGACATCTTCATCAATTCTTTCACTGAAAAGAAATTTTCAGAACTAAGAGCTATGCTTGGAGTGGTGGAGACAACTAAGTAGGCCATTCTGGCCACTTAGCAAATTTTTCCTCTTTTGGGGGCATTTTTCCAATGAGGTTTTCCCTCTTTCTTCATTTTATGAGGATCTTTTATTTATTGTACCTGAGTACCTAACATGGCATCTCGGTCGGGACTCAGTTTAGATAAGTGAGTTAGGATGAAGGGGTGTTGGAATATAATCCTAACATCTACATTTGTTTTTTAGCCTAAGTATCCTTGACTTAGCCACATGCACTAAAAATCATGTTCACACTTGGTTTTCAGTAAACTAGCTCAGTGGACCAACTTTCCTTTTTTTTTTTCCTTTAAAGGCTTAATATTATGGAAATATTGGTCCAACCACTTTCCTAAACCATTTATACATCTAAGTGCATTTTCACACCTAACCACACCTCATCCACTTGGGTTATTTGAGGATTGGTGCTCGACATGAAGTTTCCCCCTTAAATCAAGGGATTTGGTCCCCATGACCATTTTAGCATATTTTAAAGTTCCCTTCCTTAGAAAATGTACCCCTCCTCATACTTTCCTCGTGGTTGATAGTTGGCATAGGATTTCTTGAGTCATTGTTGCTATTTTAGGCCTCTCTTTAGCTTTTCTTAGCCTTTTCTAGTTTTTTACTAGTTTTTTTCCTGGTTTTCTAGATTCGGCAATTTCTATATAACCACCTCCCTTTGGGATTAGAGGTTTGGTTGCTCATGTATTACTATTGTTCATTAATTTAATAAATTGATTTTATGGAGAAAATTCTTTCTTTCCTCTCTTGAATATCAGCAAATTACTTGTGTTTAATTTAACTAGAATTCTATATCTATCGGAGTTTCTACAGGAATTCTACAAGATTAGTGTAGAAGCTTCTGGAGTAATACAAAATAAAACATAGGAAGTATACTACATACCATCCACAAGCCAATGGATAAGTTTAGCTTACAAATTAGGTGATTGAATAAATCCTTACCAAGGTTATACACTTACACAGAAAGGACTGGATAGAAAAGCTTCCAGAAGATTTATGGGCCTATAGAACTACATGGAGAAATACTACAGGACATACTCTATATGAACTTGCTTATGGGAAGCAATTCTTACTTCCGATAGAGTTCCATATCTAGACTTATAAAACAACAGTCTAGTTAGATCTTCAGTTATCAGAAGCACAGAAGCAAAGGATGAGACAACTTAATGAGCTTGAGGAAACAAGACAAGAAGCCCTCTGGAGGACTAGCCTAGTTCAACAACAAAGATCCAGATGGCATGATAAGTACATTAAAGAAATAAAATTTCATCCAGGAGATTGGGAATTACTCTTTGATTCAAAGTTCAAAAAGTTTCAAGGAAAATTCCAAACCCACTGGCTTGGACGTTATGAAGTTGAAAATCTCTTCGACAATGGTGCAATTAGAATCAGGACTATTGATGAAGAGAAAATCCCTCTTTTAGTAAATGGACATCGACTTGGACAGGAACACTTGATGATTCGAATTGAAGGATAACTGGCAAAGAAAAATACCTACAGGAGACCTTAAAACAAAAACTTAAGGTTAGCAAAGTTAATCAAAGGTATGTGATACTTTAATTTAGGAATAGGGATTAATATATTGCATATATGACTAAGAGGACATAGCATTGCCAAAAATTAAATGCATCGCAAATTAAGGTGATGATCGCTTATCAAAATCATCATAATCCACTACTTAAAACCCCTGTCTCATCCTCATTCTGAATCTATTGCAGTAATCACTGAATCATTATTTTAAATGTGCCCGAGTGGTCAAATTCATTTCCACGACCTTCATTATAATCCCCCTGTTATTTCATTTCTCCAAATTCACATAGCCTATCCGTCTCTCCGCCACTAAAGAAAACCCTATCGACACCATTTCCCCTGTCAAAAGAAGCAGTCCTTGAGACAAAGGTTCCTTCATAATGGGTGTTATTGTTCAAATCAAGCCAGCAGGAAAGAAATTATTAAAAGGATAACCTTAGACCAGGGAGCTATTGTAGAGAAACAATGGTTACAATTCATAGAAAAATTCAGCGGTTTCCATAGGGAAGTGACAAATACTTTTGCATGCTTGTTTGATGGAATGAAGGTTGAGATAGGAGACATTAAGTTCACTATAATGGAGTCTCTGATTGTCGAAGCTATTGAATTACCCAGAAATGGAGAGAAATGGAGAGAAAATAGAGGAATCAATGGAGAAGATTGGAGAATCTTCCTGAAAAATCCAAACATGGATACAATAGTCTTCAAGAAAGGTATTCCTAGTACAACCCTTAAGAATAAATGGAGGAATTTAATTATTGTACTACATAAATTTATTACTTGTGAGGGTCAGTTTGGGTACATGTCTTTCTACCACATTAGGATAATGATTTATTTTCTTGAAGAACATCAGAGGAATCTTCCTTATTTCCTCCTGCATAGTCTTAAGAAAATGTCCATGAATGTTTAAAAGAAAATTCTATTCATAGATAGTACCATGTATCATCATGGATTGGTAAAGATATTAGTTGAATTCCACCTTCAGAGTGTAGCGGATAACTGGGAAAAATTCTTGGTAAGAAACCATTTTGAAGAAAAAGCTCTTGAACATCCCAGCAGTAATAGAACCCTTAGGGGAAAGAAGAGAACAATAGAAACAATAAAACAACCCCAGTCTCAACATGAATTATTAGAAGAGGAATTGTCCAAAGTTGATATTTTACAGAAAATGAGAAAGCGAAATCTTAGAAGAAAGAAAGTTAGCAAAAGAATTAAATATTTGTCACAAACAGAGACCCTTCCTCAGGAAGAAAAGCCAAATGCCAAAACAAGGAAAGAACAAACATTACAGACCTCAAAAAAGAGGAGGAGTAATAGGTTGAACATAATGAAACAAGAAGTCTCAAGAACTATGGAATACATTAATTTCGAAGAAAATGAGCCAACTGAAAACCCTGAAGATTCCCGGGAAGAATCACCAAAACTATCACCAAGAGTGTCATCACCACCTTGTAGTTCACCACCGAAAACTCCAGTGCATAGTCCAATTGTTGACCCTATTCAACAAGATATGTTATGAAATCAGCTCAAAAAAAGATAGAAAAGATAGAAAAACGCCTTAGAATTTAACCTCTTCAAGGGGACAACCTCCTTTACATTACACAAATGAACAATTCTTGGATGATACTAATGACAATACCTCCTTTCTATATATAGGAGTCTAAGGGGTCATAATATAATCAGAGCCGACATAACAATAATAATGTAAGGGCACAAGAATAACAAGGCTTGTATGGGGCACAATAATAACAATATGGGGACTACATGGGCACAACAATATAATAAGGGGGTTGTACTAATAACAATAAAGGGTTACACTAGTAGTATAGGGACTTAGCATGCCCCTCTCCTTCAAAAAGTGTTTTCCTCAATGCTTGAGTAGTTCTAGATGATTTTGTATAAAATTCTCATCCTCCCATGTGGAATCTTCAGCGAGTAAGTTCTTCCACTTGATGAGATACTCTAAAATTGATCGATTTCGTAGCTGTCAATTTCTTGTTTCTATGACTACTTCAAGTTCCAATATGATTTCTCCTTCCTCATCAAGTTCTGGCAGTATTATTTGAACTGGGATATTCTACAACTTTTGAATGAGTGGCCACACTTCTTCATCATTATTCCATTAATCCCTTGCTTCATTTATCCTATTTGGTTGGATAACAGAAATGGTGCACAACAATGCTTCCACATCCTTATCCTTTCTTGAGAGTGCATCTTCCACAACATTTTTCTCCCATTTTTGGTAGATGATTTCAAAGTCATAACCCAACATATTTGTGACCCATTTTTGTTTCTCTTCAAAAGATAATCTTTGTTCTAAAAAGTATTTAAGACTATCATGATATATTTTTACCTTGAAGTGTCTTCCGATTAGGTAGGGTCGCCATTTCTTAAGTACATGTAGTATTGCCAATATTTCCTTCTCATAAATAGCTTTGTGTAAATACTTTCCTTTGACTGGACAACTTTCGAAAGCAATAGGTCTTTCATCTTGCATTAAAACAACATAAATTCCAGTTCTTGAAGCATCACATTCCATAATAAAGGTTTTTGTGAAGACCAACGTAGCTAAGACCAGTGCTTGGCACATTTCCTCTTTAAGATGCTTGAAGGCCTTTGTTGCTTCTGGACTCCATGAAAATGCATATTTCTTCAATAATGTTGTTAGAGGTGTTGCTATTCTCCCATAATTCTTAACAAACTTGTGATAATACCCTATCAACCTGAGAAATCCTCGCAGATGATTTATGGATGTCGGGGTTTTCCATTCCTTAATGACTTTAATTTTGCTAGGGTCTACCTTAATACCTTCATGAGATACAATATGACCCAGATATTCCACCTCTTGTACTCCAAAGAAACATTTGGAGCTTTTTGCACATAATTGTTTCTCCTCCAATAGTTTGAGCACCCTATCAACAGTTTGAACATGATCCTTCCATGACTTGTTGTAGATTAGTATATCATCAAAAAATATTAACACAAATTTTCTAAGGGTTTGAAAATGGAATTCATCAAACCTTGAAATGTTGAAGGTGCACTGGTAAGGCCAAAGTGCATGACCCAAAATTCATAATGACCCTCATGAGTTCTAAACGTTTTTTTTGGAATGTCTTCAGTCTTCATTCTGATTTAATGATATCCTAAATGAAGATCCAACTGGGTGAAGTAAATTGATCCATGCAATTCATACAATAATTCATCAATGACAAGAAGGGGAAATTTATCTTTAATAGTGAGCTTGTTGAGCTCCCTATAATCTGGGAACATGTGCCATGATCCATCCTTCTTGTGCACCAATAGTACTATAGCGGAGAAAGAACTTTGACTAGGTTAAATTATACCAGCCTCTAGCATTTCTACAACCATATGCTCAATTTCACTCTTTTGGTCATAAGGATATTTGTACAGCCTCATGTTTAGAGGAAAACTTCCCGGAATCAAATGAATAGCATGATCATGATCCCACATAGGTGGGAGGGCTTTGGGAGTCTCAAATATGTTAGAATGATTGTCCAAGACTTTTTGGAGATTTGGAGAAATAGATGATTTCGATGTGGGAACCTCTAGCGAACATAATTGTGCAATTACGTCTTATTGTTCCTTATTTAGAAGCTTTGTCATACTGTTAGAGCTAATTATCTTTCCCAGTTTCCCTGCAATACCCCATAATTCAACTTCCTTTCCTTCCACACAAAATTTCATGAAAAGTTCTTGAAAATCAAAAGCTATTGTACCGAAGGATTGTAGCCATTGGACTCCTAGTACAACATCAACACCACCCGTTGGAATGGAAAGCATTGGGCTATTCAATACATATTCTCCCATGGATAGCTTGATATTATGGCACTTTCCAGAGCATTTTATGGTTCCTCCCCTTGCAATCATCACTTGACACTCTAGTGCTAGATATAGGAAGAAATTAAATTCCTTGGCTATCTTATAATGAATAAAAGTATGGGTACTTCCCGAATCAATCAACACTATTACCTTTTTCTTCTTGATATGTCCTTCTTTCTTGATAGTTTCAGGAGTGGTAACTATAGCCAATGCATTACAAGATATGGTTGGATTCATTTCTTCTTTACCTAGGGTTTGTTCATGGAGTATATCCTCTTCTTTTGACATTTCTTGTTCCTTTTATTCCTCCTTTTCACAATCTATGTAGAATAATTTCTTCTCAGCACACTTATGACCTTTAGTGTATTTGCTATCACAACAGTAACAAAGCCCTTTTGCTCTTTTTTATTCCAATTGTTGTGGTGTCAACCTTGTAGGGTGTGGAAAGCTAGCAGAAACAACACTTCCATTTTTATAGTTGTGAGTGGTAGGCTTCCTAGCTACCATAATTTTTCTTTCCATTTTTATTGCTAACCTGAATGATTTCTCCAATGAATCAGGTTCCCAAAGGCGAACCTCAAGTTGGATATTATCCTTTAAAGTCCATATGAACACATCAATCCTATGCTCCTCTAGAATATCTTTTACCCACATGTTCAATTGTTGGAATTCCTCAATGTGCTCCATCATTGATCCCTTTTTTTTGAGATTTATTAATTGGCTAAAAAAGGTGTTGCTTTTTGTATCCTCATAATGTGTTATCATTTTTTCCGTACAAATTTCCCAAGTGACAATTTTTTTATGAGAGCAAAGCCATCGGTACCGTACAAAATAATTTGTTTCCAAATATAAAGTTGCAATACATACCTTTTGTGTGTTTTAAACATTATGGAGATCAAAATATTTCTCCATTTGTAGTATCCATGTTCCGGTATCCTTGCCATCAAACCTCCTCATATCAATTTTTGAAACATGGTGGGTCTTCAATCCAACGTTAGAATCTATGAAATCATGAATAACATTTCTTTTATTCTCATCATGAGTTTCCTTTACTACCCTTGCTCCATTAATAACCATTTATTATAGCAACTTGTTCAAATTTATCTTCAATTCTTCCATCGTAGCGTCCATGCCATTCATCTTAGCTTCCATGCCATCCATCTTAGCTTCCACACCACCTATATTAACTTGCATGTCATTCATATTAGCTTCCATGCTGTTCATCTTGGCTTCAATTACCTTTTGTGAGAGTGAAATTTATTGTACTTGGTCTTGTAATTTTGATATATCATGTTGCATTTCTTCCTCTTCTTCACGAGTCATGCTAGAGCTTTCAGGTTGCTTACTAGGTATTTCCATTTTCTTTCTTCAGGGCATCAATTAATGTTTTTTTCACTTTGTAAGAGATCAATATTGAATCTGTTGTATCTCTGTAACTATGGATATCAAATATTAGAAATCATGTCCTACAGTAGCCCTTTGAGTTCTCTTTCTAACCTGGCAAGTCTGATCAAGATTGGATTCTCCAAGGAATAGTTATGCCAAATCTCCCATGGTGACCTGATTATAGACTAGTTCAGTAGGCTGAACTTGTACGAAGTGCCACGTGTCACTGTTTCGACCTTAGTATCTGAAAATGGTATATAGAAAACTAAAGTTTGTTCTCTTTCTGAAAATTCTTATGAAATTTCAATATGATGCTCAGAACAAAAGTTATGACGATTTTTCCTGAGTCACCTGTTCAGAATGTAATTCAGGAGTCTGCAAAAACCCTAACTTCATTAGATCATATCTCCAAAAATATAGCGATACAAGCTCTGAAATTCGAACCTGAAGTTTAGAATGAGTTCGGCTCAAATGGGTTTTTTTTAGCTTCTGAAACATTGTATAAAAAAAAATTAGGTTGAAACTTCCACGATGTCCTATTTGGAGTAGCGGAACCCTAGAATCCAAAGCTCTGATACCGAATGTTATGAAACCAACTCACAAAAATATAGAAAAGATAGATCAACGCTCTAGAATTCAACCTCTTTGAGGGGAAAACCTCCTTTACATTACACAAATAAACATTTCTTGGATGATACAAATGACAAGACCTCCTTTCTATATATAGAAGTCTAAGGGGTCATCATATAATCAGAGTTGACATAACAATAATAATGTAAGGGCACAACAATAACAGTAGTGGGCTTCTATGGGGCACAACAATAACAATAGTGGGCTTCTATGGGGCACAACAATAACAATATTGGGCTTCTATGGGGCACAATAATAAAAATATGGGGACTACATGGGCACACCAATATAATAAGGGGGTTGTAATAATAACAATAAGGGGTTACACTAGTAGTATAGGGACCTAACAAGAGATTTAAGACTACCTAGAGTTATTGGAAAGAAACAAAGCAACAACTAAAGAATCAATACAAAGTCCTAGAGAAGGAAGCAATCAGTTCAATGAACTACAAGAACCTTCAGCATCCAATGTTTTAAAGCAAGAAATCTTTGAGCTAGAGACATTGAACAAATATATAAAGAATGAAAATTAGACATTGAAAGCTCAAAATGGGATTCAAATTTCAAAAAGTGACAACCTTATCCTTCATTTCAGTTTGTGGTACAAAAATAACGAAAAGTTGAAGAAGGAAAACAAGGCAATGCAAAGAGAAATCATCAACTTAAAATATAAAATCCTCATGAGGAAACCAAGGATTCCAGTGGTTTCCAGAAAGAAGAAGAAAGTGAATCCTAGAGGAGATGATCAGAAGGCACAAGAGATTGAAAATGAAGAATTGTATGAGAACATACAAAAGATCCAGCATGGGGAAATCTAGAGTCTAAGGACTACCTTACCTTGACACCCTTTTTGCCTATACTTCTTCCTGTTTTTTCTTAAACCTCTCACCTAAATAATTCAATAGACACCGTATATCATTAAAGGTAAGCACATACATGTCTTATTCTTCATATTTGTCTATAAACCTTATTGTTTTGTTAAAGTATGCATTGGGCTACGGAATTGGCCTATTTCTACAGCTAATCCGAATTTTCGCAGCTATCTCCATTGTTGAAAGGGTTCAAAAGCTCCAACTCAGTGAAGGAAGAAATGGATGGATGAGGAATGATCCCCTCATGGATTCTCCTATTCCCTCAAACCAATTCGTTAAGAAGATCGCATGATAGCATGGTCAACCTCAGAGTCAACTGCAAGATTATTGCCAAGACAAAGACCAAGTTTTCTCGAAAACTTATCAATTTGATTTTCCAAATAGCAAATCGATTATTTAGTGATATAGTTTGATTTAGTAGGATCAAAATAAACATATATAGGCTTGAGATTCTTGTACTGTTACATTGAGAAGTATTATAAAAGCAGTGGTTTCTCTGTGTTTCGGGTGCACACCGATATATGTAATATTTGAGAACATTTTGTTAAAACTTATTTGCAAGTAATGGACTCACCTTATGTTTGTTCCATTTTGCATTGATTGGAGACTTTAAACTATTTCGTGGAGGGCCCCTACATCTAGTACATGTCTTTAATCAATTGCACAAAGATTTCTTTAATTGCTTAATCGTAGATGCTTTGTTTTGTGTGTTGAAATCTAGTATGATGAATTCACCAGTGAATTGTTGTCTGCATAAGAAATCCCTTTTGCTTTATACCTAGCTTAATTCTATTGTTTCATTTCCTTTTTATCTGGTATAGTTTGATTATTTTCCTTGTTTAGCATAGTCAACTGTTTCATTTTTATAGCATAGTTGATTTTCAGTTTATTAGATTTATGACTTGTTTGGATGAAGTTGAATGAGTAAAAGAGTCACAATCATTTTCTTGAACAATTAAATCTAGACATCATTCCTTAATATGATAGAATAGATATCTTTAGCACATAGTAATTTAGGCTTGAATGCAACATAAAATTCAGAGATAAAATCCAAAACAGTCTGTTACACAACAATATGTCAACGACCCTGCATTTCCTGATCTCGGATACTACCGGTCCATATTACTGACATCCATTCTATGTCATGTTGCCAATTAAGTGGTAATACCTTCCTTGTAATCTCACAAAGAATGTCTCAGTTCATTAACCTTGAAGAAGACCCCTTTTTACCTAAGTTTCTGGGTCATCGCGGGTTATCAGTTGTCTTACCCGCGAAGATGGTCAAGTTTGCACTAGCACTAGTGAAGTCGTCGCTCTATCCCTGTGTTTCACCCACGAAGATCTACTTTTGGCAAGTTTTTTAACAACTCGTCGAAGCTTCGAGATGAAACTGCTTCATGGGCAGTCCTAGGGCGGGTTGTTGGGTCAGATGAGCTCTCCTCTCTCCTTTGGGATAATTGTCCCACCTTTTGTTCAGCCTTCCTAAGAGATAAACTCTTCCTCCCATCTCTTATGGAACCTCTCCCTCCTATAAATGTCTCCTCCATGAATGACATCAGCTAGCCTAGATGTAACTTGATGATAGCTAGACGTAATTTGGTAGCTTCAGGTTTCTAAGAGAGGAGTAGAGGTAGAGAGTGTTATTGGAGTGTGGAAGTAACCTCACATGTATTTTGGCTTGAGAGATGTTTGAGTAGAGTTGGTTTGAGAACTTTCTAGCATCAATATTTTGAGCTAAAGAGAGAGTCATTCGTTCCCTTGGGAGACGGTTCACAAGTGAATGCTTACAGAGACATGCTGATGGGACCCTTCGAGGAGACTTAAGACGTCAAGGCTTGGTCATAAGTTTTATTTTGATTTATATTAATACAAATCAATATCTTGTTTCCTATATTGTATGTTGAATTGTATGTCGATAGCTTGAAGTTCCTTGACTCTTCAAGTAGATTGTTTGGTCATTTTCTATTGCATTTGTGCCGTTCCTCTACATGTTGTTTTCAGGTATAAGTGACTAGAAGAGCAAGAGATGGAGCAACACGACGAGGACTTCATAGAACGAAGAACTGAAGGTAGGCCTTCATAACACCATATTTATAAGTAAACTTGCTTTGGTATTGTCTTTGTAGTGACTAGACCCACTCTAGGGCTAGAGGGTTTGCCTTTGTCCACAGAGGGAACTTGCCTATGTCACAAGTTGGCGACTCCCCTGGGGAGTCTTGTCTTTTGTCTTTTGTGTTGATTGGTTTTATTTGTTTATTTTCTCCCTTATTGTCTGGATAGAATGCCCTATTCTGGAAGTTGTTAGACTTCTACTGTAGTCTTCCCACTCTCATGAGTGATAGTTCTAGCCTTGCCTCAGCCAAACTTTCATTTTTTACCTTTGATTTGAGGTTGTCACTGTTTATGTTCTGACAGTCGCGAAGTAGTCGCTTCTGCATTGCTTCCTGGGTTGCGCCTTTTATTGTCTGGCACGATTAAATTGCCTAACAGTCGTGACGAGTCCTAAAATTGGCTTGGAACATCTAAATTGTGTACTTTTGCGACGACGTCGTAAAGTTCTTAGTTAGAGGGGTGTGACAATTTATTTTTGGTGCATGTTATTAGTTTTATACTCGTGATGATTCCTGTAAGTTTCAAATATTGAAGTTTGTTGGTTGATTGGCCAATGTGTTCTGTCCTCTGAGCTTGTTTTTTGCCTCTTTATTGTATCAAAAGTGTTGGTTGTTAGAATTTTCGATTCCGGGTTCCAAGTCTTTTGGAATCCTTCGTATTGAACTGTGTGATCTAAATACCTTAGGGTTTCTTGAATGATTGGTTTTCTTAGGTCGCTCATTCATTGGTATCTTTAGGCTCTGCTTGGCATAATCTCTGACTTTGTTTGAGGCTTATTCCTATTCACTATTTGTCATCTTCCTGATTGGTGTGTGATGTTTGGTTACCAAGCTTTCATGTCTTATTCGTGTGGTTTCCTTCCTTCACTTGGCATAGATTCCATTGCTTCTCGGTCAGTGAGATAGCTTTCCAGTTTTGGAAAAGAAATATCTCCTTAGTTTTTAGTCTTTGATTCGTTTTTCATTTAGTTGCTTATCATTTATTTGAAAAAATAAAAAATTGCATTCATCTTGTATTAAGATTTGAAAAACGATTTTTTGCACTAGTAGATTCTTGAGATTAAGACAGTGAAAAGAAAAAAGTGTGTTTTCCATTTTCTTGTTTAGATTGCTTGCAAGTTTGAGTAAATGGTAGAGGTATTCCTTTTTTCCTTGATTGGTTTTCTTTCTTGCCATTCAGTTGTTCTGTATTGAACCTCACACTCTTCCTTAGCTAGTTTTTCACCCAACGAGAATGGTCTTTTTCCTTATTTAGTTACATTTTAGGAGCTTTCAAGATACATTTGATAGGGCCTTAAAACCGAGACTTAGTTCAAGATTGACTATTAAAATTTATTGAATAAACTTAAAAAATCATTGGAACCTAACACTCACATATCTAGAGGTCTAGGCTAGAGACGTGTTCCAACATCGTTAAACCTAGCTACTATTTCTTTCACTGAGGTTGGGAGATTCCTCCTTTTTTGATTCAATAGATACTAGTATGAATTTTTGCTCCCTATACCGTAGCGTATATGTTGGGAGACCCCACTAGGTTATCATCCTATTATCCATAGGAAGCTGAGTCTACCACCTTACGAATCGTAATGCACCGAACACAACATTCGAGAAGATTGACTGCCATACGGGAAGTCTTTGGTCACATCCCTTTCATTTTATTACCAAGGTGTATATGCAATTTTACGATTTGTTTGGTAAACCTTTTGCCTAGAATTATAGAGCAGTAATTTTCGTTCCTTTTTGAGTCTTTAAAAGTAAAAGTATCATCTGAGCACTTGTCCTTTCAGGCTCATTAATCTTCGAAGGAGGCTAGAGTCATCTTTTGTCCTTTTCCTCAACTCTCTAAACATGAAAATGCAAAGTTTCGTTTAGATGTCATAAAATTTATTTGTCCATGATATCATCTTACCTATTAAACTTGGCCACATCATGATAATATCTTCAAAGGTTTTTTCAACCCTATTGATCATATCTTTTCTTTCGAACCTTTGAGTTTAAGCCATCCTAGCAGACTCACCGAATCCATCGTCGTTACCAAGTGACAAAGAGCCCCTTTCTCCTGTCTCTTCTAAGGTATCGTTTGTTACTGGTACTCTTCCTATTGTTCCAAGTGTTCAGCCTCTTGCCTCTCGAGATATGAGTGAGCAACCTTTTGATATCAATTGGACTCCTCCCAATGTTTGGGAATTTTTAGACAATGATCTTCCATCTACTCCTCTTGGTGCTTCGATCCCTATGGCTTCTTTTGACATGGAGGAGTCAAGTCCCATTAGCAGTCAAGAGAGCCTTGTGTGAACCCGGGAACATTAGTTTCCTCCGAAAGGTTTCCCTTTCCACACCGCTCAAAACGTTTCATTACCACTTCGCTATCGCACTTTTGCTGACACACCTGGTTCTACATCTCTATATCAGAGCTCTGTATGGTCTTGTACTAGAATTTTGACTTCAAGACCTTTCATGTCTACTCAATCGGCTTTGACTTCCATTCCTTAGACATAGGTTACATCAGTTATGTCCATTCAATCAATACCCACCATTTGTGTGGCATCTACAATCCCTCGTATTAGTGTAGTTGCCACATCTTTAGTAGTTACTACTGTTACTGGGATATCTTCCAGACACGTTGGTGGTGATCCTTCACTTCTATTTTCTGGAGTCAGTCAACCTACAGGTAATGTATCGATATCTTTGAATTCCATTCCGACAGGCTTGTCGTATGAGCAGTATTTGTTTGGTCTTCAAAATCTAACTTCTAACCCTCTAGGTTCTCAATCGCCCTCCTTTCCACATAACCCTCCGCACTACTATGATCACCATGGAGCTCATATTTATTACATTGGGTATCTTCCTCAAGGGGTCCTAATTGAGAATTACGTTCTGCTTTCAGTTGCCTAGAATCACACCACTTACCACAGCTTGCAAGGACAACCTTCAGGCTTGCAAGAGCAACCTTTTCAAGGACAAACTTCGAGCTTGCAAAGAAAACCATTTCATGGAAAACCTTTGGCCCCCACAGGTTCCTCCCTTGTTCATTCAAGACAACCTTCTGGTCAACTAGGTCAACCTCAATTTCAGCAAAGCCAACTTTTTGCCCAACAAGGACAACCTTCTGGTCAGCTAGGTCAGCCTCAATTTCAGCAAGGCCAACCTGTTTTCCAGCAAGGCCAACCTTCTATCAGATAGGTTAGCCTCAGTTCCAATAAGGCCAACCTTCTGGTAAGTTGGGTTAGTTTCAGTTCTAATAAGGACATCAGTCTGGTCAAGTCAATACAACTCTTAATCAACCTGGCACTCAAACACAAGCTGATTCCCAAGTTCAACCCAGTCTCCAGATTCAGGCTAAACTCCAAACCCAACTTGGTCCCCAGAATCAGCTTAGCTTCCAAGCCCAACCTATTTATTAGATGCAACCTGGGCCTCAAGTACAGTTTGGACCTCAGCTGCAATACAATCTCCAAGTACCTCAACAATCCTAAGGGCAACCTCATAGCACTCTGTATCAGAACTATCAGTAGCCTCAGGTTAATCCTTATCATAATTTTCAACAGCCATATGCTGCCCATGTTGGTCAAGCTAGTAACCAATGGTTTACTGACGGTCAAAATCTAGGTCAACAACCAGGTTATGGTGTTAATCTGCCCAACTATAATCCTTATGGACAAAATCCTTATAGATAAAATCCATGGGGACAACAAGACTCTAGTTGGAACCCTAAAACTGGCCCTTATCAAAGGCCCATGATGTCATTCAACCCTCAATTACCTTTCCTTGCGACTTTGGATCTTCCTGATGTGTCGAAGTTCATAAATGACCCTATACTTCATAATCCATATTGGCCACTAGTTCCGACCAAGATTCCCCGTGATTGTCCTAAATTTGATGGCAAATCTGGAGAAGATCCCCAGGAACATGTTATGACTTATCACCTTTGGTGTTCATCTAATTCTTGGCTTGATTATTCTATCTATCTTCATCTTTTCCAAAGGACTCTTACTCGTTCTACTGCGAAATGGTATATTGAACTCACTCATGGAACTTTCCAAGACTTTAACTCTCTTGTCATGGTATTTCTTACCCATTTTCAGTTACCAATTTGCTATGAAACAAGAACACACCTCCTTACTTCTCTAAAATAGGACACAGCTACCCATATCTCTAATCATATTCATGAATGGAGAAGGCGTCACTCTTTGATCAAGTTATGGATCCCTGATTAGCTACTAATTGACTGGTTTAATACCTCTTTTTTCGGTCCGATAGCCCGAGATATTGCTATGTGGGCATCTATTACTGAAGAGAAACCCATCGCACATGCTCAGTATCTTGATTTGGTATATTCCCAATCTGGCACACTTTATGATGTCTTACCTAATGCTTTGCGATCTAGAACTTCTAAAGCCTCGTCAACACCTTCTATTGCTAGTGTTATTGGTTCCGTTTCTCAATCTTCTTGAAAGTCTTCCACTACCCCTACGAAGAAAAAATATACTGCTCCTGTTAAAAATGCTTCTCAGTCTTCATCTAATCTTGGGAAAGCCTCAAAAGTTAATGTCGTTTAGTCTACCGCAGCAGAGAAAACTTCGTATGATAAGAAGAAAGGGAAAGGTAAAAATAAGGCTGATGCGCCGAAGCAAGAACCTCTTAAGACTCCTGTCGATGGTGGTTCAGCCTAAGTATCCTTGTCTTATCTGTGATGACAATCACTACACTAAAGACTGTCCTAGATGGTCTGAGGTTAGCTGTTTGCTTAAGGGGCCTTCAGGGACTCCTGTTGTACTTAAAGAGCCTTTTCCCTCCTAGCAAACTCAAATTGTGGTGGACCAACCCCAATCCTCTTCCTCATTTGGTTCCCAGGTGTTTATGGTTGGGACTATCCCTATTCATGTGAGTACTCGATCGAAAGATTATGCTTAGTCCACTGGGAAGGAACTTGAAGTACCTTCTAACATTCGTTCATTCAGTTCTGGCCCTCTTCATATTGAATGACCCAACACTGAATCTGTCATTAAACCACCTACTAAGGGAGTTCTCTGGAAATCTTCCTATAACCCCAATGCCCATGCCGCACAACACTATAGTATTGTTTAAGACCTAGCCCAAGCTCCTTTGGCTATGTCCGCATTGGAGGTTTTCCAGAGTTGTCCTCCCCAATAGAAATCTCTACTATCCGCCATTGGTGGCATTGATCTGACTGATTCTAAGTTAATTACATTCAATCTTGTAAATCATGTGTCATGTTTCCCTCATCAAATCGCTTTTCTCATCCAAGTCACTATTAGCTCGTAGAATATTCATCGCACTGTTATTGATGAAGGAGCCTCAACTTGCATCATGTTTGTTGCTTGTTGGAAAGCCATCAATTCCCCATATTTCAGTCAATCTCCCAATACCTTGGAAGCATTTGATGGTAGATATTCTCATTCATTTGGTATTCTCCCGTGCTTTCCTATCACCTTGGAAGGGAAGACAGTTGATGTCGAAGTCAAAGTTATTGACACTAATCTAACTTACAACCTTTTGTTGGGTTGAAGTTGGACCTATGCAATGCATGCCATGGCTTCATCATTATTCCGTGTGCTCCATTTTCCTCATCAGGGAAAGATTGTTACAGTCGATCAATTGTCCTTCTTTGCTTTATTTTCCTTGGACGTTGGACAATGTTCCATTTGTAGAGCATACTAGTATTCCCAATCAGAGTGTGGGTGCTAGACTCTTTAAAGATCTTGCCCTTATGGGTGTTTTTCCACTCCCACCTCCTAATGTCGCCTCTGTCGATATGATCTCTATCAATCCTGATCCCTGGGTTATTCCGCCTTTGATCAGGTGGATTCATGGGGTGATGTTATGTCATTGAGGCTTGCGGAACCCAACTATGTTGAAATCATTTCAGCTTCAGTTTCATCTTCTGACTATACCCCTTCGAGTAGATCTCTCAACGTGTATGTGAAATCCCCTTAGCTTGGAGATATTGCTTCTTCGGATTTGTTGTGAGAGACATTTCCTTCTGATGACACTATTCTTGAGACTATGCCTTTTGAAGATCCTCCTTGGGTCGATAATCATCATCGTTCCTTGTTTCTCCCAGGCTTTGGGGCCATGACTTCCTGTCTAGACAAGTTTGGTTCCCATGTTCCTTATCAGTCACGTTAGACACCCATCCTCACTCATAAGGTATTTTTTGAAGGGAATATGGGAAATATTACGCAAACCATGCCCATCGACATCTCTGTTAAACCAGGGGTTATTGAAAACATTCACATTAGAGTGACTTTTTCGCCTGAGGAGATCCAACTTTACACCAATCTCTTCTGAGAGTTCCATAACGTGTTCGCCTGGTCGCATGAAGAAATGCCCAGTATTGATCAAAGTATTGCAGTACATGAGATACCTACGTATCCATATGTGAAGCAAGTCCGTCAACATTTACGTCCCGTGCAACCGAGAAAGGAGGCTACCATTAAGGGAGAAGTTGAAAAACTTCTCAAGGTTGGGTTCATTTACCCTATTCCACTGATAGACTGGGTATCTAACATTGTCCCTATGACCAAAAAACAAGGCACTATTAGGGTTTGTGTTGACTACCGTGACATCAATCATGCATGTCCGAAAGATAACTATCCTAATCCCTTTATTGACTAGTGTATTGATGATTCTGCTGAGAGTGAGATATTCTCTTTTATGGATGGCTTTTCTGGCTACAACCAGATCAATATTTCATCTGCCGATCAACACAAAACTGCCTTTATCTGTCCGTGGGGTACTTTTTCTTACAAAAAACTCCCTTTTCGTCTAAAGAATGTCGGTGCAACTTTCTAATGAGCAATGTCCTATGCTTTTCATGACATCAAACACATTTTTCAGCCTTATCTAGATGATCTTCGAGCTCATTCAGCTAAATGCACAGACCATCTGAACCACCTCAACTAGATTTTTCTTCACTCCAGACATTACCGTATTCGTCTCAATCTGCATAAATGTGTCTTCTGCCTCGAATTCGGCAAACTCCTTGGATCTGTCATTTCTAAGGAGGGTATTCGTCTCGATCCACTCAAGGTTAAAGATATTCTAAATCTCTCGCCTCCTACTTCTTTGCATCAGTTGCAAAGTTTGCAAGGGAAGGCTAATTTCCTACGTCTTTTTATCCCTAACTATGCTGAGGTTATCAAAGGTTACACGCGTCTCCTTAAGCGTGACACCACATTTATTTGACATGAAATCACCTAAAGGTCATTTGAGCAACTCAAGAAACTTCTTGTTTCTACTCTCCTATTGCATTCACCTAACTATCATCGTGATTATTCACTTTATCTAGCTATCACTGATAGTACCATTGGTATGGTTTTGGTCCAAGACGATGATGATGGTTCCGAGCATGTCATATATTATCTTATTCTCAACTTTATTCATGCCGAGACTCGCTATGCTTATGCCGAAAAGTTCACCTTGGTAGCTGTTTAGGATTTCCAACGTTTTCATCATTACATTTTGTTGTGCACTATGACCATGATTTCAGATTGCAACCCGATGACGTACATTCTCTCGTGTCAATTGCTGGGGGGAAATACTCAAAATGGATTGTTATCTTTCAAGAGTTTGATATGGAATTTACCATTGCCAAGTCTAATAAGTCTCTGGTTTTCACTAAGTTGATTCGCTCATTACCATCTGCTTCTGCTCCCTCTCGGATAGAGGACTACATTCTAGACAAGACGGTTTTCTTGATCAATACCCTCGATCCCTGGTACAGTGACATTATTGTTTACCTCCAGACGTCTTCATTCCACCCTTATTTGTATAAGGATTCTCGGTGACGCATTCTTCACTATTCTCAGCCCTATCGTATTGTCAGAGATACTTTATATCGTCTCGGTGTTGATTCAGTTGTCTGCCGCTATCTAACATTCGAGGAAGCTGAAAAAGTCTTAAATGACTGGCACTCTGGCACCTGTGGCGGTCATATGTCTAGTTATGCTACTGCCCAAAATATTCTTCGTGCTGGTTACTTTTGTCCATTCATCTTCAAATATTGTATTCTGGCCATCCGCTCCTATCACACGTGTCAAATTTACCAGCGGAAGATGTGAGCGCCACCTTCCCTTTTGCATCTTTTCATTACCATCAACCCTTTTGCTAAATGGGACATTGATTTTATGACCTGTAAACCTCGCTAGGCTGGGGGGCATGGGTATATCATTGTTTCTGTCAATTATTTTATGAAATGGGTCGAAGCAATGCCTACATTGTCTAACGACAGTAAGGCAGCTACACAATTTTTGTTTAATCATGTAATTACCTGATTCAGAGTCCCTCAGGCTATAGTCATTGATTCCCATTTCCATGGTTATATGATGACTGAGTTGACAACTCATTTAGGATTGCATCGCAATAGTTGAACACAATATTACCCTCAAGCCAATGGCCAAGTCAAGGCAGTTAACAAAGTGTTGCTTACTATGCTTCAGCATACCATTGGGATGCATAAGTCTAGCTAGCATTTGATGTTGTTTTCTTCTCTATGGGCCTACCATACCTCGGCTAAGGATGTGACCGAATTCACCCCATTTCAACTTATTTATGGGCTAGAAGCTACCCTTATGAGTGAATGTGAAATCCGTTCTCTCAAATTAGCTATCGAATTGCTACCAAATACTACTCCGATGGAAGAACACCTTCTTTATTTAGAACAGCTTGATGAGACTTGTCGACTTTCTTCTCTAGTCATTGAAGCATAGAAGAAGAGAGTAAAAAATCACTTCGATCAGACAGTCAAACAATGTTCTTTCACGAAGGGGGATTTAGTCCTACTATATGATCAAGCTAATGACAAGTTGGGGGTAGGCAAATTCAAACCCATGTGGCATAGACCCTATATTCTAGAATGTGTTTTGTAAAAAGGGTCCTATGAGCTAATTGATTACAAAGGAAACCCTTAGATAAGCACTGGAATGGGCTTTATCTCAAGAAATATTATGCATGAGTCTTTCGTGCATTTCTGTGTACATAAGTGTGTTTTTCATTTTGTACCTGTTTGGCTTACTGTGCAAGTGTTTACTACTTATTGTGTCCTTTTTTCTTCTTATGTAGATGTTTTTCGCACCTTATGTCGGTTTTGATGATGGTGCCTATCACAATACTCAGAATTTTTCCTCCACGGCATGGGTCATCTACGATCCTCATGGTGAGTTGGTATATCTTCAAGGTGTTTGTCTAGCATTTACTACAAACAATGTCATTGAATATAGTGTAGTCATTGAATTACTGACTGAGGTTGTTGCCCTCAATATTTGAGCATTGATCGTGAATCTAGATTCACAGCTTGTTCTTCTTCAACTCAACGGGCGTTATTCCGTTAGAAACCCTCAATTTTTATGGTTTCATTTACATGTTCATTTACTGGAAAGGAATTTTGATTATATTACATATCGGAATATTCTTAGAAGACTAAATACATTAACTAATGCATTGGAAAATCATGTGTTAGCTAGACATTTGTGACATTTGTAAAAAAAAACATTAAAGACATAATAAGTCAATATAGAAAAACATAGGTATATAAATGTATATCAAGTGTTGCACATCGCAGTGATCAAAATATATATGTTCGGGTTACATCACAAGACAACATGTCTCTCAAAATTGTAGAAATTAAACATAGGAGCCTAATCTGCATGGTGCTCTTTATAGCAGACGACTGCTAGAATGACACGTCTGAGTAGTCAATGAATCCTGCCTGAAACCCTTGTTGTATTTCGTTGGTACTGTCGAGGGACATCCTCAAATCTCATGTAGACTGGGATCCCCTCTGTTAACCCCTCTAGGTCACAGGCAATCTCGTCCTCTACATCTCCACTAAGGGGAGGGATCTGGAACTCCCTCTCAGCTCTTCGAGCAATCAGAGACAGACTTGCAAGCCTTTCCAGCCCAACATCTACAAAATTGAAACATAATGATCAGAACATATATGAAAAATTATAAAAATTGCAAAATATTTAAAAAATAGACAAATGAATTTTTTGCCTCTATTATCCCAGTGTTCCCCATGGGGGAGTACTAAATTTGGATCACCCCTAAAGTCTATCCCGGAATATGTCCAGTCCTCGACAACAACTAGTTGGTGATCTAGCCATTGGAAAAACTCGAGTCTCCATGACATATGTTGGCCCCCGGCTCCTCGGGGCATCAACATCAGCCACCGAGCCATCTGTGGCTCCCGTGGAGGTGGCCATGCCACAACTGCTTCCTATCTCTGGAAGATAGGTAGACGCTCAAGGAAGAATGATACAATAATAGACCCATAACTAAACTGTTTGATGTCCCCTCGATGACACTTTGTTAATTGTAATTTTATGTTATCTATTATGGCCTTGGCCGAGATAAAAATGGTGGGATGTAAATAGTCAGCTACCAATCAGAGTTGGGTTTTGGTGGCCTCGTGTGGGGCATATGAGCCAGCTACTCTAGTGATGGTAGAAAGGAGAACTCGAAGAGAAAAGTCTCTAAATATTGCGATCTTGAATTTTCCACCTTTAACTAACTTCTCTGCCTCTCAACATAGTCTTCCCATAAGCATATCCATGGTTTCTCCAGTGATATGGGTCCCAGTCATGTGGGGCACTTCACCCCTTCATGACAAACCTATCAGGAAATAAATGTTTGTTGCCTCAATTTCTAGCTCCTACCCTTGAATGTTGAATTTCCCCTCATTCGGATTCCACGCTCCAACAATATATTGGAGTAGGTTTGGTTGCGCCCTCACACAAGGCACCATGAAGAATTTCAGAAGCCCACAACTCCAGAGCACGTCCAAGCACTTTTGATCCACCATGGCTAATTCATCATCACCGTTGTGCTCCCGTTCCTTCCACTCAATCACCATGGTTTTATCCTGCATACACACATAAGTGATTATAAGTTCTCCATTTGTGTTTAAAATCCCATGAAATTGCTTAGTTTTTGAGAAATATTGAATATCGGTGCTCATCGCACCTGTTTTTCTAACAGGTGTGCCGAGCCAAAATCCATCATTCAGTTCGGGATCTTTGTGACTTTTCAGTGTACAATCGCAAAGACCTCGTTTTATCTTGTTCAAGATTTTGGGTCATCACGGTCCTGAGCTGGTGACCCACGATGACCACCGTGAATATATTTACCCTAAAATCCTCCTAAATGGCAGCTAATACCATTGAAAAATGAATCACCATCTATCTAAAATGTAGGGAACCGTGTAGTGTCTACCCGGACTAGGCGAATTTGTCGACAAGGTTCTGATCTTCCTCCAGTTGACTGTTGAAATCACAATGTACAAGGCTAAAATTTTCACTCTAAGGTAAAACTGTGAAAAGTAAATTCATTTTTACCCAATGACTCTTTTTATAATCCTTTCGTAAAATTAGGGTTTTTTTTATGTATTTTTGAATATTTTATGTATTTTTATATCGAAAACAGATCTTACACTTGTTTTTGTGTAGCGACAGGTTTCCACGAACTCTGGTGATGAATCTGTGAGTTCTGTCTTATACTTTTTTAGACTTGGTAAAGACATGAAAAAGTCCTTTTTGGAGTCACGTTTAAGCTCTTTTCTGACTCTCAAAACATGAAAATATTGTCGAGCTCTTGTCACTTTGAACTCATTAAAGGCTGTAAAGTGTCATCTACCTAGTAGAAGTTTATCCCTTTTATGGGCTGGGATAGATTACTTACGAAAAAGGTATACGTTGATCTATCATGCTCAATAGGCTCCCTTGGATATTGTTTTCTACCTTTTCAGATTCGAGGGAAAAAATTACAAAAAGGGACCTTTGGAGTCTTTTTTTTCCGTGTCTTTTTCAAACTCTCTAAACATGAAAAAGACTCTGAGTTTTACCTATGTCAGACTCATTAAACCCTGACGACATTGGACTTGTCACCATCACGAGACCGAGCTTCTCCTTCCTAGGGCTCATTAAAAATCACTAGGTAAGATTTGTCCGAAGGATAAAATTACATTACAAGCATATGCTATCCCCTCCAAGCTTGTGTTCCAAAAATAATTGGGGTACTCACCAGAAATGGTGAGGGGAAAATTGGAAACATTATGTTGATTGTGCTAGTTATTACGACAACTTGTCACTCTTGGACATTGACACTCTTTCTGCTTCGCGTCAAGTTGGGATATCCTCAGTCTATCGGTGGCCTCCCAGGTTTTTAGTTATTCATTTTACCTCATTCCATATGATCCTTGTTGCGTCATCATAGACTTTGATCTCTTAGTACCAAAATGCTGCCAAATTACAGAGTCATGTCGTCGATATGTTCAAGAGCTTAATTGTTCCACAGTTTGTATCCTTATACACCTTCCTCTGATTCTTTGTATCATCCACCTCATCTTGTTCCTTTGTCTTGCATTGATTATGTGGGAAAAACTATGGCCCTCCTTCGACCAATCGCTTCCTGTCGACTTCAGCTCATTATCTGAGAATTTTATTTAGAGACTCCTTTCTGGTACCTTGGAGCTTGCATGCCTCAATGGCAAGTTCTTCCCGTTCGACAGTAGGTTGGCATCACTGGTCTTCAATCAAGTGATTTCACAAGTGTTCGACTTTAGATCATTCTTCACACATTGTGGATTGCACTAGCAGTACCTTGAGAACCATTGACATTATTGGTGGTCTCTCTCACGCTTGTTAACGGTTTACATGATTGGCCGCTGATCAAGTGATTTTCTACTATGGTCAACTTCAGCACATTTATTCGCATATTAGAATTCGTATTATGATCAGGTTGGGATTCAAGACCTTGGGCTCAGATTACACAAGTCTAGGTTGGGTGGATTGATTCATACATGACTCTTTTGATAGAATGGCTGTGACCATACCTGAGTTTTTTTCTGTGGTCTTTCTAATTGGATGGTTGTGTCCATACCATAGACCATTTATGTTTATCTTCTGGATGGTTGCACCCATGCCTTATAAACATGTATTTCCTTTCACTATGTACTAATGTATCAAAGATATCAGTTGTACTTGCGTTTGTAGGTTCTCCGAGAGGATGTTCTGTTTCGGTTTTGGATTCGTAAACCATTTCACCCCTCCCACTCTCTTGGCCTTCATGCTTTAGGGGGCATCTGTTACACAGTAATTTGTCATAAACCCCACATTCCCTAATCCCGGATACTTCTGGTCCATATTATTGACATTTATTCTATGTCATGTTGCCAATTATGTGTCAATACCTTCCTTGTAATCTCAGGAAGAATATCTTAGTTCATTATCCCTGAAGCAAACCCCTTTTTACTTAAGTTTCTAGGTCATCACAGGTTATCAGTTATCTTACCAGAGAAGATGGTCAATTTTGCACTAGCCCTAGAAAAGTCTTCCCTCTATCCTTGTGTTTCACTTGCGATGATCTTCTTTTGGCAAGTTTTTTAACAACTCGTCGAAGCTTCAAGATGAAACTACTTCATGGGCAATCCTAGGGCTGGTTGTTGGGTCAGATGAGCTTGTGTATCTCCTTTAGGGTAGTTGTTACACCTTTTGTGCAACCTCCCTAAGAGATAAACTCTTCCTCCCATCTCTTATGGAACCTCTCCCTCCTATAAATGTCTCCTCCATGAATGAGATCAGCTAGCCTAGATGTAACTTGATGATAGCTAGACATAATTTGGTAGCTTCAGGTTTCTAAGAGAGAGTAGAGATAGAGAGTGTTATTGGAGTGTGGAAGTAGCCTCGCATGTATTTTGGCTTGAGAGATTTTTAAATAAAGTTGGTTTGAGAACTTTCTAGTATCAATGTTTTGAACTAAAGAGAGAGCCATTTGTTCCCTTAGGAAACAATTCACAAGTGAATGCTTATGGAGACATGCTGACGGGACCCTTCGAGATGACTTACGACATCAAGGCTCAATTGTAAGTTTTACTTTCATTTATATTAATACAAATCAATAGCCTGTTTCCTATATCGTATGTTGAATTGTATGTCGATAGCTTGAGGTTCCTTGACTCTTCAAGTAGATTGTTTGGTCATTTTCTATTGTGTTTTTTGTGTTTCTCTACATGTTATTTTTAGGTATAAGTGACTAGAAGAACAAGAACTGGAGCAACACGACGAGGACTTCATCGAACAAAGAACTGAAGGTACGCCTTCATAACACCATCTTTCTAATAAATTTTCTTTGGTATTGTCTTTGGAGTGACTAGACCCACTCTAGGGCTAGACGGGTTGCCTCTATCCGTAGAGGGAACTTCCCTAGGTCACACAGTCTAACAAGAGTAAGGCTTAGAATCACACTTAAATTATCCATAAACTTATTCAATAGAAGCTAATTTATGAGATAAGTAGCTAACAACCTTAAAGCATAATTATTTAATATAATCAGTAACAACATCTTCATATTAACTGTAATTTAGAATTGAACAAGAACATAGATATATTAACGAAATCAATCAACTTCTAGCACAAATAGTGCAATTGTGCTTCATCAGTATACCTGCCTTGGTCGATATTGTATGTTAACAATTTAAGGACATTAAATTGGCTAAACACTAACACAAGGAGAATTCTTTCCCCTTATTGCTACAACATCAACCCTCCCTTTGACTAAGGGAAGCATTGTCAACTAATCCAAGCTTGTTCTTGAATTATATAAACTTCACCCTCAAAGAGAGGCTTTATGATAATGTCAACATCCTGCTCCTCTATAGAAATGTGTTGGAGCCTCATTGTTCACTTCTATACCATGTCCCAAATGTGGTGGTACCATGATCCTTTTGTGCTTTGACCAATCATGAAGGTCATCTCCTGCACCTGATAAAGGACTCTAACAAATAGCATCTGGAGTCAAATTTCCTCATAAATCGCCAAAATAGCTACAATATACACAACCTCTATAGTTCTGAGTGTGACAAATGTCTACTTCTTTCCTAGGAAGAATCTAGAATAAATCATCATCCTGTTTTTCTCTTCCTATCGTCAACGTTCTTTGCCCAATGTGAATATGTATATCCTTGCAACTTCATCCTTCACTAGAACAATCACCACACCTACTTGAGACTAAAGAAAATATTAGTTTGGTAGTCATAGCTTTTGCCACATTTCTACTTGCAATAAGTAATGTTTCAACCAACATACTTCATCTTGAATTCAGAGGCCAACTCCCTCTAACACTAAAGCAGGGCTTGATTACTCCCTCTATCAAGAAGGAAAATTCTCCTACCACTGCTACTCCCTTTGTCACATGAGTACTTCTCCTCCCATCTAAAAAAAATCATATGATAACAAGATCAAATACGATTCATTAGATATCCATATATCCAAGAATACCATGCCCAAGTTTCATACAAAGCCTTCTTTATTCTACACACATGATCTTCCCCCTCATGTACCTCAAATCCCTGAGGTAGCTCTATGAAAACTTCTTCTTCCTCAAATAATCCATTGAGAATGTGGACTCCACACCCACCTATTGTAATTTCGAACTCATATTAGAACCAACATAAATAAAAGTTCTAATAGAAGTGTTCTTGATAATTGGAGAAATTGTTTTTACATAGTCCTCTCCCTCTTTCTAGGAGAATCCTCACGATTCTTGCTTTGTACTTCTATTTTTTTCCATCTACAACATACTTGTATATCTAATTTTATGTAACTATTTAACTTCATCATATCTTGGCACAATCTTCATTATGGAATTCTTCAAACTTGTTGGCCTACCTACACCGTATAAACTAGGAGCTCTTCTCATCATTATGGATGATGATAGCACAAATTCTCCCTCTTGGAAATGAATCATTCTTCAAGAATTATCTTGTCAGAATATTTTCTTTTTTCCTCTCAATCCTTTCATCTATTTCTATAACCTTGGAAGCCCTTACGATGTACCTACAAACCTCACTTGGAGGCCATTGAAGAAACGATTATAACCTAGCGAAGGAAACAAGGACGAGAGGATAACTAAAGGTAAAACAATAATAATCAAGGAAAATAGACACAAATAATATATATTTAGGGAATTTTCAACTTTTCTTCCTTGCAAAAGTCATTAAAATCCATCTACAAACTCATCCTTCTCCCCCTCATAAACATATTGCTTTTCTTTCCTTCCTTGCATGAGCTAATGTTTCTTCATTTAGCAGAATCATAGATTTTCAATACTTTAGTTGTATATCTAAGGTTTTATCAAAAAACCCTAGATCTTTCTCAAATTTTATGCTTCAATATTTATCTAGAGTTTTCATACCCTAGTACTATCATATTTTCCAAAAAGATGAGATTGTCAACAAAGTGATGTTATGACTAAATCAAGGAATACTCCAATTGTTTCTTTGTTGACTAGTATCAAAAGCAAAATATATAAGGAATTCTTTATAGATATAAGATGTTTGAATGTCTTCCATATAATTCTTCCAAGAGTACTCGCTACATCAACCTAGGAAAATAAACAATATTCAATTAAATATTCCATCACCATGTCAAATGTATGTATGTGCTAGTGCTTCACATCACATCATATGTTATAATTGAATTACCTAAGTTGTAAAATATCTTAGATTATTGTAAGAAAAATAGTAAACATGACTTTTGACTCCAGATCGATTTTAGGTCTATTCTTAAATTGATTGAAGGATTTTTGGACTTGTTTGTCATCTTAGAAAGTGCATCACAAAAATTTCATGCCCTACTTGAAACTGGGCCTAATCAAATCCTCTTTAATCCATAAATTCAGTGTTTCTTCCAACCAATCCTCAAGAAATAAAACTCATTAATATATTATAATGATATATGTGTCTCATTCATAGTATCTCTAGGTTTTCCATAGGTCTAAGGAAACTTTGGACTAATTGAGGTACTTCAGACTAAGGCATATCAGATAGAGGCACTTCAAACTCTTCTGCAGCCTAGTACTAAGGCCCTTCGACCCTTTAAGGGATGGAATGAGGCCTCCCATTCCTTTCTAGGTCTAACACCTACCCTCTTAACATATCATGGCCTTCCTTCTTGTTATATTGTATTACACTGAAATTTTTCACCATGACTATCTGCAGTTAATATGGCTCCATCAATAGCCATATTATCCTCCTTCTCAAGCCTCATACCTCTGCTCTTCATGTCAAACTTCAAAAAGAGAGAAAGTCACTTAAAAACATGTTTATCTCTGGGTACGCAGGTTCTCTCTACCTTGCCTGTGTGTACGCATTCCAAACACACTGTACCTGCATACTTGTACGCTCTGTAAGCCAAAGGATGGGTGCGTACCCCTAGAAAGGTCAAAAGGCGCGAGTTTCATCTTTAAAAAGTTACTTGTGGTCACTTCTAGAGCCTTCTAGAAGAGTGTTTGACGTGTATTGAGCGCCTCCAGAGGTTCATGCATCCCTATGATAGAGGAACTTATCCCATCAAGAGAGGAGCTACCCCATCCAAAAGAGGGAGTATCCCATTGATGTTGGAACTGAATAGCTTCCTCTAGAACACTATAAATACAGGCCTTGGGCCAGAGGAGGGGAGGTTGAAAGCTAAACATTCCAAAGGGTAGATGCTGCTGGAATTAGGACTTCCATTGTAAACTTGTGATGAGAGATTACCATCCTTTCTTGTTCATTTGGAAGTGGGTGAGCTTGTCAAAGTAGAGAAAAACTCTTGCTGGACCCTGGGAGGAACTTGCACAACACCAAGGCTCAGGTTGTAATGGTTTCTTTTGTTTCCTTAATACAAATAAGTCCATTCTTCTCAATGATTTGTTGTTAATGAATTGTTTCATATACTCTTTGGTCTATATGTTGAATATGTTTTGTTTTATGAGATATTCAGGTGTTATGTAATCGTTTGATTGTTAGTGTATGCAGGTTTCGAAGTGAAGGAGGAGCTCATCTGGATCAGCAAGGCTGGACTGCTACAACAAGCGTTGGATTTGAGGTAGGATAGAACAACACTTGGTTTCTCATAGAATAATGTATGTTTAGAGAAGGATTGCTCTTGTTTGTCTTGTTTGTCACTAGAGAGTCTTAGACTCCTAGGGAGGTTAGGTTTGTCTGCAAAAATAACTCTTTCCGCATGACATATTGGTTACTTCAAAACAAGCTAACTTGGCAAGACTATTGTTTCACCCATCCTCTGATACCATGTTGACTTTTAGGATCTTCTAATCTCGTAATTACTTCTTGACGTCTTCACTAATTCATCTTGTTTCGCATTCATCATTAAGAAATCATATATAGAAATTCTTTATAAAGAAATAAATAAATAATGATAGTAGGATCATGAAGAGACTATCGAACACAAGAAAAAAAAATTACATTAGGAAAACCCTCCTCTAGGGAAAAACCCAACAACCTTTTCTTAGAGAAATTGTGCAATTCAACAAGAGATGTAATCTAATTTTTCTAGTGAAATAAATTCAAACTTCCTAGCAAACAAGCATAGGTCAAACCTAGTAAAACCTAGACATTTCAACCTCTTACAATTTCATCCACTTGAAATTTCGGGCTGCCTAAGAGAACTTGGCCTACCTTAGAGAAATTTGATCTACCTCAAAAGAAAATTTTGTCTTCCCATAATCTTAGTGTGTAATATCTCTCTTTCTTTCACATAAACATAAGAATATGTATATGATATGAGTGAACTGAATTGGTGTCATATGAAGAAAATAAGTTTCCTTTATATAATAAATCAATGAGCCCAAATATGTTTGTTAAAGGGTTAGGCCGACTTGAACCTTTGGGACTAGCCAACTTTTTCTTGGAGAATAATTTGAACTTAAAAAATTCACTTTTCCTCATTTTAAAGTGAAATTGAAGTGTACATTTATATTTATTTTTCATTCACAGTTTGCGGGATAAATCATTTATGAAGATGGACCATAACTATAAAAAAAAGTCAACAACAGACACTTATTTCACCATGGTCTCAACAATTGGGACTGCACACATTAGATATGAAATGTAAAAGATAGATCGATCCACCCAAATCCACAATCACATCAACATAGAGTAAAATCACAATACAACTTAATCTCATATACCTCTTAATGAACAAAATAAACAATTCAAACTCTAATTGCACCATTATCCTGATTAGTTGGGTCCCTTTCTTCAAGAAATTGTCACCTTGTACTAGAAAAAACAACACCAAAACATCAACCCATGGATAACTAGCACATACTCACTCAGTTGGATGTCATTTTCATGTGCGATGGAGTTATTTATATACACCCTTTATTTCCTAGATTAGACCAACCCAATGATTTACCCCACGAAAAACACAAAGTAAAATTTGATGATATTATGAGCCAACACAGAACCATTGAGAGGAGGACAAAATAAAAAAAATATTAATTGCATTCCATTATGCTCTTGAATGCCAAATGGATTTCTTTATTGCTATGAATTACCCCAGGAAATTTTCATGGGAAGGCACATTTTTTCTTTTTGCATGTTACGGGATGTGGGCGTGAATTACCCTTGGTCATCTGGGCTGCAAAACTTGATTTACCATTGGAAATTTTGGCTACAAAATCTTATCACTAGTGAAAATCCAAAGTATATTAACTAATTTTGTGAAAACTCAAAATTTTTCCTCCGAAATCAACAACACTTGCTTCAAGCCATCTACAAACATCCTTCCAAGCACCTTTAGCACCAAAAACAGCTTGGTCATATATCAAAATCATGTACAAGAATCCACAACTATTGACATCAATTTCCATCACACAACTAACTCAACTATTGAAATCAATTCCAACACCATGCTTCCAACATTAAGTTCCAAAGCCCACCTATAAATATATGGCTTCTGAAAATAAATTTTAGAGAGACCAAAACACACTAATATTGATCCAATAAAAAATTGACACTTTTCCAGGTGCATTTGGGTAGCCGAAACTCAGTATAATCACTTAGAACACTTGAGCAAACTTTCCACACATGCATAACAGCATTTAACTCATGAATTTTCTACCCTGGGAACTCTTACACCTCGAATCCCTCTATGTATTACTAAATTATCTCCTTAGATGTTTGATCCACATGCTTTCTTCCATTTTCCTAGACCATTTGTGGGTCAAATCTCAAATTGTAAGATGGATGCTTTCCCATGATATGCATTGAAGTCTAAAAGCAATCCAAAACCACCACTCAACCCCCATAAACTTTATATGTGCTTGCTTCAGAAACCTAATATTTCATTCAATGATCGATATTGGTGGCCACCTGCCTATTCCACTTGGAACCCCAAAATTATCTCTTTCATTCTTTCAGTTTCCTTAATTGTAGCACAATTTACTATTTTTGGTAGTTTTTCGGGTCCTAAACTTTCGGAGCCATTTTGAGGCCCTAAATGGATTTTTTTACGAAAAACAAAGAGACCATATGATGTGAATATAGGCTTGCTAATTTTCATTTTTCCTCCTCTTTGAGATCTTCGAAACGAGTTATTATGACAGGAAAAAAGAGATCGCATGCCAAAGTTACGACTCCGGGAAGTTGATGTACCAATTTACCTGAAAAGGGCCCACAATTTTTTTCCCTTCATCTCCTAGGGTTATGTTTTTCAAGTTTCAGGCTTTTCCATTGTTTCCCAATAATAAATAGCCCTTTGAGCCTCATTGCAACACAGTTCAGAGGCATGTAGCCACCACATCTCTTCTCAGAGGTAAGCTACTATCGCTGAAGCTAATTTATTCCATTATGTTTGTAAGCATATTTCAGTATTTTGATAATAATGAAATGAAGTGTTATTTATGTTGCATCTCTATATTTATGGTTATATCTATAATTTGTTGCATTCCTATTTAATTTTGGATCATTCAATGAGCCATGGGTTGGTGGAAAAAGCAAAGAAAATTTCAAATTGAAAGTTTGGAATAAAATTTTGAGTGATGTTTTTCTAATTCAATAGCAAGGAAGATTAATTTCATGTAACCTCCTCACTAGTTCCCACTCATGCTATCATGGTTTGTAATGGTGTTCACATTCCCAAACAGTTGTCTAGCATTTCTAATTGTTAAGGAAATATTTGCATACACATCATTTATAAATTTTTCAATTTGGTCCATCATAACAATGAAATTTAAATGTCGATCTAATAAATGACTACATAATTATTTATAATAATCCTAGGTTCATAATAGGTTTGTTACAAGTTGTGATAATAAAAATTAATATAATATTCACAATATTAAAACTTTTGGAGTAGAGAGTGAAACCCTGTGCTGCTAAAAAATTGGATGTCCATGTCAGTGAGGAGCAAAAAATATTAAAAATGGATGGAGACCTATAGTAATTGAGTAAGATAATAAAGAAGATAATGAAATTTAGGATAGTTAATATGATTGAAGTGAAAAAAGTGAGTATGATATTGACAGTGAGATTATGTGGCATGCCTTATAAGGAGGAGAGTTTTTGGAGGATGTTCCATGGGAAATAAATATTGTATTTGATAATTTGTTTGATAATGAAGAATTTGTATGCATAGATGTTGGTGAAGAGGATATTTTTAAAATGATATTATTTTAGATTTAAGGAAAGGAGATTGAAGGATATCAACACAACATCAGGAACAACAAGTTGAAGGAACATTCTATGTGGAAGGCAAGGAAATATATCTTGAAGAACTCGATATGAGAACAAATGAAGAACAACACTTGGGAACATCATCTTCCTTGGATTATAATGATGATATTGTCAAGCCTTATGAAAATTTGAAGGATGAACAACATATGCTTAAGTTCTAGCAATGGTAAGTAAGACATGGTGATGAAATTCTCCTGTTAAAAAGGGAGATGCCTTGGAGGACCTACCCACGAGGGTGCTGGAATTAAATTAACATGTTCATCTCAATACATGTTTTGATATGACAGATGAAGGATGTAGCATTATTTATGATACAAATGAAGAAAATGATAGCCATTATTTAGTTATAAAAATGAGAAGACTTCAAAGAATAAGGCATCGTCTCTAGTATCTTACAATACACATTTCCATAGTTCAAATTCATGATGGAGATAATTTTTCTAGAAAAAACATGTGTGGAGAAATTGCATTTTTTTACATTTTAAGTGAAAACATCACCCATTTTTAGGGGCTGTAAGCTTGAAAATTTTTGTCTGTAGTGTTTGACTTGAAATAAATAATTTAGAGAAGTTGTGGAAGATTAAGAAATGGAATAGATTATTATCTATATGGATGTTTTTAAAAATGGAATGGATGAAGCAATTATGAAATGTGTAGGAATTAAAGATACATATGGATGAAAAACAAAGGAGAAGGAAACTATACATGCTATTGCAAAATCAATTAACAACATAAATAAAGAAATGGTTGAGCACATAGAATACTTTGTTAGAGTTGAAATATAATATGATGAAGAAGATCTTGTCAAGGAATAAATGCTCCAAGTTGACAAAGAAATGAAGCTTACTAAAAGGATGATGACTGGAGAAAATGAACACCTAATTGTGTGCATGAGGAATGTAAAGTCAACACACAACATGCCAAAATAAGAGGAAAATGGAGCCTAATGCTCAAATGATTTGTTGACTGATGATAATGTGTTTATTTGTGTACCAAATGAGCATAAAGTAGTCAAGTTTCCCATAAGAAAGGAGGAGGAGGGGGAGGAGAATAAAATGGACGAATATTTTTTCTTGCCTTTGAGTAAGGAGATTTTAGAGAAATGTATATTTAAGGGAATCTTCTGCTATGGAGGAGTGTAGAAACAAAGTATTATTAATAGTTGATGAGATTACATAAATCCACTGGTTAGATCAATGAACAGCGAGTAGGATAACAAAGATATTTGGTGGGATCTTATTATGGCCACGCAACAATAAGGGAGAATGGTGATAGTTCAGATAGCAACCTATGAAGTAAATAACATTGTATTTTTGAATGATAGTATGATAAAGGAATAATAACTTATTATTAGTGATGATTGCAGCCAACCCAAGAGACTTAATACAATATTGAGACTTATGAATAGGTTGAAGATGAAGGAATGAAAGTATGCATGGTTCAAAGTATAGAGTCAAAGGAAGAAGAAGAAGGGGCTTGAATTTTCCTTCATTCCTGATGAAAGGGCATATACACCATGAGAATGCTCACATATTTTAGTATAAACATTTGCTTTCATCACAAGAACATGGTTTTCAATTACCAAGAGAAACTAATGTGGGAGCATCCAATCAAGTTCTAAAATCTATGGCATGGGGAATAAATGTGATTGAATGTGAGATGTTAGATCAACCTTTAATCAATGGACCTTATTGCATTATGGAATTTTAATGATGAAAAGGATTTCAATAGAGACATTTGTTTCAATCACAAAGAAATGATTTTTAATTACATGGAGAGTTTGATATTGGAGAATCCAATCAATTGCTAAAATGGAGTTATGCCACGGGAATAAAGGGAAATAATTTTCAATCATTCGATAAACATTCAATTAATGAACCTTGTTGCATAATTACATTATAAATATGGAGAGGAGGAGAGATATCAAAATAATATTTTAACCATCCCTTCATTCATTATGAATGATCAATACTACCTCACACATGTTGAGTTTGAGAGCAAAGTGGGCATAGGAGATAGTTGATATCCAAGCATAACCAATGGTGTTATGGCCCTAAGGGGATGCTATATTGGGTTAAATGTACATATAGTATAACCCAAATGTGGGGCTTATATTTGGTAAATGTACATGTAACATATAAATGTATATGTAATAAGGTCATACCAATAATGAAGGGATAACATGTGCAAGGTGTGGATAGTTACATATAGAGATAATGTATTTATTATATAGGACATGGACATATGATTCAAATATATGAAATACTTAGATATTTCGAAGAGTTTATTATTATTTGTATTAGATTTGTGCTCCATGCTCAGATTGATGTACATAGTGTGTATTCATGATTTTTATATCCATGTATAATAACATTTGGTAATAGAGCCTATGATACTAGGGTTTTACTACTTCAAATAATTTATCTTGGAATTTTCATTATAATAGTTTTTCTGACATGATACAAATGGTGAAATATCTAGCATATTGAGGAGAAATATTGAGGAACATATGGTTAAAATTTTAGATCATTTTCACTATACTTTCAAAGATATTCTCTAAGGAAGTTATCGTTTTTAATGTTCTTGAAATCACTTTCAAACAAGCCATTTTGGAATTTTTGCTTTAAATATTTTCAAGGATGTTTGAGACTGTGAAATTTGGATAATATTAAGAAGAAACATCTAGAAACACGTAATTAAAATTTTATAATTCTATTCACTGTACTTTCTGAGATATATTCTATGGAAATTATGATTTGTGAAGGGTCCTGAAACCAATTCTAAACCGGTCATCTTGGAATTTTCGTTATAATTTTTTTAGGAAGTTTTAGATGGTAAAATTTGGACCATATTGATGCGATATTGGGAACATCTAGTTAAAATTTCAGATGTTGGTTCACTATACTTTTGGAGATATATATTCTAGAAGCTAGGGTTTGTGAAGGGTCATGAAATTAGATTTGTAGAAAGTGAGATTGGTATTTTGTCTATAACATTTTTCTCTTATACCTCAAGCTATGAAAATTTTACCTTAGGTACAATTTTTAGAATCATATTTGAAGAATTACACATGTGACAAACTATACAAGTTTTCTCATAGGAAGATGCCAAAAATTATCGAGTTTTTGGAAAGTCACTAGAGAAATTTTGAAGTTTAAGATGGGAATCCTAAGGAATATTCTAAAATAATAGTGGAAATAATGAAATGAGAATAGATTACATCATCAAATTTTAGAGGGGGGAAAATATTTTTCAACTTATCTCCCAATGATTTAACTCGAATTTCGAGTGGGAGCACTCATTGAATGCATAGTTTAATTGTTGCAAATTTTCTATGGGCCCTGCTATACAAAAAATGAAAAAAACATAATAAAACGTGATTGGAATCACATTTTTCATGTATTAGGGACCATTGAAAGTATGCAACATGGGTACTCCTTGGATGAGGAATTAAATTTTGCATAAAATGAGTTCGCTCTATTGAAATTTGAGTAAAATTGTAGGGATATAAGTAGAAAAGGTGAATTTTTTATTTTTTTTTATAATCACTTTACCTTTTTTATCCAAAAATGGTGAATCATCCCCCATGGTTGACATCATCATCTTGAATCCTATTGGTTCTTATAAGTTGGATTTTGGTTGTACATTTTTGTTTTGAGACCCATTTTAGACCTAAAAAGTTCTCTAATGTTACCATAACTTTCACTGGGCACATCACGTTTTTGGTCATACATATGGCATTGCAAATAATACATATCAGAGTATTATAGGATGAAATTTAATACTCATAAGAGTTCAAATTGCATAAATACATTAGATTCAAGGTCATCCAGACTAGAAAGCACTCCAAATTAGTGTTTTAAAATATATGTTAACTTCAAACTACAAAAACTTTTGACTCAGATGTTGATTGAGGTGATTCAAAAACAATTGCAAAGAGAAAAAATAGAAGAATATATGTGATGAAGAATGATAATTTTTTTATGTCATTATTGTTAAGATATTAATAAATGTTTGGGATATACCTCAATTAAGAGGCAATGGTGATAGATAAATTTAGTGGAGATGAAGATAGAGATGCAATCAATTCGTAGAATGGTTGAGGATGGTAAATAAATATGTTAATTATCCTTTACGGGAAAGTCAATAATTTATTAATGAAGTGCATGAGTGGTGGTGGAATTTTGACATGCATACTTGATGGAACATAACATGAAAAACATTCGAAAAAATATTTAATCAATAAATGGATAAAGGATAAAAAATAAATGACTCATTGTATAAAATGCAAGATGAATTAAAAGAAGACAAACTAGAAATGAAGAAGAAAGGTGATAAGCTAACTAATATAATAATGAATCACTTATTTATGAGCTTGAACAATTAAAATAGGGAAGGAGTAACAAGGGGAATTATAAAAAGGATGACTCAAGGAAAGAATTGAAAAAGAAAGATGAAGAAAAATATAAATTACAAAATCATAATAGAAAACTACTAGATGATGTTAAGAGATTGAAAGAAGAAACAAAGCATTATCAAAGTGAAGATGAGACAAATATCATAGATGAAGAGACTACTAAAAGGCTTGAAGAGGAAATTTGTAGGAATATTGAAGAATCCCGAGACGCAAATATGGTAAAATGCAAAATTCATTCTAAAATTGAACAAGGACATCAAAATTTGATAGATGTTGTGACATTGAAACTTCAAATAGAGAAAGAATATAAGATTCGTGAGGGTCTCTAGAATATAGTTGAAGATGTTGAGATCTACCTAGAGGATATGCATGTCAAATATGGTATTATCTCGAGGGTCAGAGTAATCAAGGATCATGAACATGGGATATAGGAGGTCATTATGTTTGAAAATAGGATAGAGAAAATGGGTATATTGTTGGGTAAAGGAAAATCATGAAATGTGAAACCATATTGACATCCTCTTTACTAGGAAAACATTCAAGATAGACAAGCACATCAATATCAACATTATTAAGGAAGAAAAAAAATGATATCATCATTCAGAGGGAAGAGGATGAAATACTCATCAATATTCATGGAATAGGGCATCACCAAATCATTATTCAATAGGATGTTATTGAGTACCAACAACTACTACGAATTGTGGAAGCCACAACAATAAGACATGGAATCAAATGAAAGAAAATTATTCAACACTCAACTATCAAGGATTAATAATGGAAAGAATTGATTTTGGATGGATAGATGATAATCAATAGCAAAAAAAATGTAAGATTCTTAATAAATCCTATTATTTGGTTTCATCACATGTAACACCCCTAACAACAAATCTTTCAGGACAAAATTTTTTGAAGGAGAATACTATGTTATAACCTAAAGGAGGGGTTGTATTGGGTTAATTATATGTGGCATAACCGAAAATGGGGGTATATGTGGGGTAAATGTGCGTGTATTATGAAAATGTATATGTAATAAGATCATCCCAGTGCCAACGTTTCAAATCCCAACTGGGATCCATCATGAGGGCAACTTGAAGCTTGATAGAAGAAGAGCAGCTAATTAGGGTATAAATAGAGATGAGGAAAGCAGAGAGGAGGG
>APFE030117478.1:168429-197202 GCA_000404065.3 Pinus taeda
TAAAAATTAATTAAATTATTCCTTTAAATCAAGAGGCAGCCGACTTCTCAAAAATTGAGAACCGTCCCTCCTCTCTGCTTTCCTCATCTCTATTTATACCCTAATTAGCTGCTCTTCTTCTATCAAGCTTCAAGTTGCCCTGATGATGGATCCCAGTTGGGATTCGAAACGTTGGCAGAAAAATCTTGTTACTGTAGAATCTCCGATGACTGAATCAAAAATGCTTCCCTTAGTCAAAGGGAGGGTTGATGTTGTAGCAATAAGGGGAAATAATTCTCCTTGTGTTAGTGTTTAGCCAATTTAATGTCCTTAAATTGTCAACATACATTATCGACCAAGGCAGGTATACTGATGAAGCACAGGTGCACTATTTGTGCTAGAAGTTGATTGATTTCGTTAATATATCTATGTTCTTGTTAAAGTCTAAATTAGAGTTAATATGAAGATGTTGTTACTAAATATATTAAATAATTATGCCTTAAGGTTGTTAGCTACTTATCTCAAATATTAGCTTCTATTGAATAAGTTTATGGATAATTTAAGTGTGATTTTAAGCCTTAATCTTGTTAGACTGTGTGACACAGGCAAGTTCCCTCTACGAATAGAGGCAACCCCTCTAGCCCTAGAGTGTGTCTAGTCACTGCAAAGACAATACCAAAGAAAATTTTATTAGAAAGATGGTGTTATGAAGGCCTACCTTTAGTTCTTCGTTCGATGAAGTCCTCATCGTGTTGCTCCAGCTCTTGTTCTTCTAGTCACTTATACCTAAAAACAACATGTAGAGAAACACAAAAAATACAATAGAAAACGACCAAACAATATACCTGAAGAGTAAAGGAACCTCAAGATATCGACATACAATTCAACATATGATATAGGAAACAAGCTATTGATTTGTATTAATATAAATCAAAGTAAAACTTACAATTGAGCCTTGATGTCGTAAGTCATCTCGAAGGGTCTCGTCGGCATGCATCCATAAGCATTCACTTGTGAACCGCTACCCAAGGGAACAAATGACTCTCTCTTTAGTTCAAAACATTGATGCTAGAAAGTTCTAAAACCAACTCTATTTAAACATCTCTCAAGCCAAAATACATGTGAGGCTACTTCCACACTCCAATAACACTCTCTACCTCTACTCCTCTCTTAGAAACCTGAAGCTACCAAATTACGTCTAGCTAGCATCAAGTTACATCTAGGCTAGCTGATCTCATTCATGGAGGATACATTTATAGGAGGGAGAGGTTCCATAAGAGATGGGAGGAAGAGTTTATCTCTTAGGGAGGTTGCACAAAAGGTGGAACAACTATCCCAAAGGAGAGACGCAAGCTCATCTGACCCAACAACCAGCCCTAGTACTGCCCATGAAGCAGTTTCATCTCAAAGCTTCGACGAATTGTTAAAAAACTTGCCAAAAGAAGATCATCACAAGTGAAACACAAGGATAGAGGGAATACTTTGCTAGGGCTAGTGAAAAATTGACTATCTTCGTGGGTGAGATAACTGATAACCCGCGATGACCCAAAACCTTAGGTAAAAAGGGGTTTGCTTCAGGGATAATGAACTGAGATACTCTTCCTAAGATTACAAGGAAGGTATTGACACATAATTGGCAACATGACATAGAATAAATGTCAATCATATGGACCAGAAGTATTTGGGATTAGGGAATGTGGGGTTGGTGACAAATTACTGTGTAACAGTTGCCCCCTAAAGCATGAAGGCCGAGAGAGTGGGAGGGGTGAAATGCTTTACGAATCCATAACTGAAACAGAACATCCTCTCAGAGAATCTACAAACGCAAGTACAACTGATATCTCTGATACATCAGTACATAGTGAAAGGAAATACATGTTTATAAGGAATGGGCACAACCATCCAGAAGATAAACATAAATGTTCTATGGTATGGACACAACCATCCAATTAGAAAGACCACAAAAAAAAACTTAGGTATGGTCGCAGGTATTCTATCAAAAGAGTCATGTATGAATCAATCGACACAACCTAGACTTGTGTAATCTGAACCCAAGGTCTTGAATCCAAACCTGATCATGATACGAATTCTAATATGCGAATAAATGTGCTGAAGTTGACCATACTATAAAATCACTTGATTACCGACCAATCATGTAAACCGTTAACAAGTGTGAGAGAGACCACCAATAATGTTAATGGTTCTCAAGGTATTGCTAGTGTAATCCACAAAGTGTGAAGAATGATCTAAAGTCGAACACCTGTGAAATCACTTGATTGAAGACCAATGATGCCAGCCTATCATCAAATGGGAAGAACTTGCCATTGAGGCATGCAAGCTCCAAGGTACCAGAAAGGAGTCTCTAAAAAAATTCTCAGATAATGAGCTGAAGTCGACAGGAAGCGATTGGTCAAAGGAGGGCCATAGTTTTTCCCACATAATCGATGCAAGACAAAGGAATAAGATGAGGTGGATGATACAAAGAATCAAAGGAAGGTGTATAAGGATACAAACTATGGAATGATTAAGCTCTTGAACATATCGACGACATGACTCTGGAATTTGGCAACATTTTGGTACTACGAGATCAAAGGCCATGATGACGCAACAAGGATCAGATGGAATGAGGTAAAATGAATAACCCAAAACTTGGGAGGTCACTGATAGACTGAGGATATCCCAACCCAACACGAAGCAGAAAGTGTGTCAATGTCCAAGAGTGACAAGATGCCATAATAACTAACATAATCAACATAATGTTTCCAATTTTCCCCTCACCATTTCTGGTGAGTACCCCAATTATTTTTGGAACACAACCTTGAAGGGGATAGCGTATGCTTGTAATGTAAGTTCATCCTTCGGACAAATCTTACCTAGTGATTTTTAATGAGCCCTAGGAAGGAGAAGCTTCGTCTCGTCATGGTGACAAGTCCAATGTTGTCAGGGTTTAACGAGTCTGACATAGGTAAAACTCAGAGTCTTTTTCATGTTTAGAGAGTTTGAAAAGGACATGGAAAAAAAAACTCCAAAGGTCCCTTTTTGTAAATTGGTCCCTCGAATCTGAAAAGGTAGAAAACAATATCCAAGGGAACCTATTGACCATGATAGATCAACATATACCTTTTTCGTAAGTAATCTATCCCAGCCCATAAAAGGGGTAAACTTCTACTAGGTAGGTGACACTTTGCAGCCTTTAACGAGTTCAAAGTGACAAGAGCTCGACAATCTTTTCATGTTTTGAGAGTCAGAAAAGAGCTTAAAGGTGACTCCAAAAAGAACTTTTTCATCTTTTTACCGAGTCTGAAAAAAGTATTAGACATAACTCACAGATTCATCACCAGAGTTCATGGAAACTTGTTGCTACACAAAAACAAGTGTAAGATCTGTTTTCGATATAAAAATACATAAAATATTCAAAACTAGATAAAAAAACCCTAATTTTACAAAAGGCTTATAAAAAGAGTCATTAGGTAAAAATGAATTTACTTTTTATTGTTTTACCTTAGACTGGAAATTTTACCCTTGTACATTCGTGATTTCGACAGTCGACTAGAGGAATATCAAAACCTTGTCAGCAAATTCGTCTAGTCTAGGTAGGCACTACACGATTCCCCACATTTTAGATAGATGGTGATTCATATTTTAATGGTCTTAGCTGCCATTTAGGAGGATTTTAGGGTAAATATATTTGCGGCGGTCATCTTGGGTCGCCAGCTCAGGACTGTGATGACCCAAAATCTTGAACAGGGATAAAACGAGGTCTTTGCGATTGTACACTGAAAAGTCACAAATATCCCAAACTGAATGATGGATTTTGGCTCGGTGCACCTGTTAGAAAAACAGGGGCGATGAGCATCGATATTCAATACTTCTCAAAAACTAAGCAATTTCATGGGATTTTAAATAGAAATGGAGAACTTATGATTGCTTATGTGTGTATGCAGGATAAAACCATGGTGATTGAGTGGAAGGAACGGGAGCACAATGGTGATGATGAATTAGCCATGGTGGATCAAAAGTGCTTGGACATGCTCTGGAATTGTGGGCTTCTGAAATTATTCATGGTGACTTGTGTGAGGGTGCAACCAGACCTGCTCCAATATATTGTTGGAGCATGGAATCCAAATGAGGGGAAATTAAACATTCAAGGGTAGGAGCTAGAAATTGAGGCAACAAACATTTATTTCCTGACAGGGTTGTCATGAAGGGGGGAAATTCCCCACATGACTGGGACTTGTATCACTGAAAAAACCATGGATACGCTTATGGGAAGACTATGTTGAGAGGTCGAGAAGTTAGTTACAGGTGGAAAACTCAAGATCACAACAGTTAGAGACTTGTCTCTTCGAGTTCTCATTTCTACCATCACTAGAGCAACTGGCTCACAGGCCCCACATGAGGCCACCAAAACCCAACTCTGGCTGGCAGCCGACTATTTAGATCCCACCATTTTTATCTCGGCCAAGGCCATAATAGATAACATAAAATTAAAATTAAAAAAGTGCCAGCGAGGGGACATCAAACAATTTAGTTATGGGTCTATTCTCGTATCATTCTTCCTTGAGCATCTTCCTATCTTCTAGAGATAGGAAGCAGTCGTGGCATGGCCACCTCTGCGGGAGCCACAGGTGACTCAATGGCTGATGTTGATGCCCTGAGGAGGCGAGGACCAACATATGTCATGGAGAGCCAAATTTTTTCAATGGATAGATCACCAACTAGTTGTTGTCGAGGACTAGACATATGCCGGGATAGACTTTAGGGGTGATCCAAATTTAGTACTCCCCCATGGGGAACACTGGGATAATAGAGGTAACAAATTCATTTGTTGATTTTTTAAAGATTTTGCAATTTTTATAATTTTTCATATATGTTCTAATCATTATGTTTCAATTTTGCAGATGTTGGGCTGGAAAGGCCTGCAAGTCTGTCTACGATTGCTCGAAGAGCTGAGAGGGAGGTCCAGATCCCTCCCCCTAGTGGAGATGTAGAGGACAAGATTGCCCGTGACCTAGAGGGGTTAACATAAGGGATCCTAGTCTACATGATATTCAAGGATGTCCCTCGACAATACCAACGACATACAACAAGGGTGTCAGGCAGGATTCATCGACTACTCAGACGTGTTATTCTAGCAGTCGTGTGCTATAAAGAGCACCATGCAAATTAGGCTCCTATGTTTAATTTCTACAATTTTGAGAGACATGTTGTCTTGTGATGTAACCTGAACATATATCTTTTGAGCACTGCGATGTGCAACACTTGATATACATTTATATACCTATGTTTTTCTATATTGACTTATTATGTCTTTAATGTTAATTTTTACAAATGTCGCAAATGTCTATCTAACACATGATTTGCCAATGCATTAGTTAATGTATTTAGTCTTCTAGGAATATGCCGATATGTAATATAATCAAAATTCCTTTCCAGTAAATGAACACATAAATACAACCATAAAAATTGAGGGTTTCTGACGGAATAATGCCCGTTGAGTTGAAGAAGAACAAGCTGTGAATCTAGATTCACAATCAATGCGCAAATATTGAGGGCAATAGCCTCAATCAATAATTCAATGACTGCACTATATTCAATGACATTGTTCGTAGTACATCCTAGACAAACACCTTGAAGATAAACCAACTCACCATGAGGATCATAGATAACCCATGCCGTGGATGAAAGATTTTGAGTATTGCGATAGGCACCATCAATGAAACCGACATAAGCTGCGACAAACATCTGCATAAGAAGAAAAAAGGACACAATAAGTAGTAAACACTTACACACCAAGCCAAAGAGGTACAAAATAAAAAACACACTTATGTACACAGAAATGCACGAAAGACTCATGCATAATATTTCTTGAGATAAAGCCCATTCCAGGGATTATCTAAAGGGTTTCCTTCATAATCGATTAGCTCATAGGCCCCTTTTTGAAAAACACATTTTAGACTATAGGGTCTATGCCACATGGGTTTGAATTTGCCTACCCCCAGCTTGTCATTAGCTTGATCATATAGCAGGACTAAATCCCCCTTCGTGAAAGAACATGGTTTGACTGTCTGATCGAAGTGAGTCTTCACTCTCTTCTTCTATGCTTCAATAACTAAAGAAGCAAGTCGACAAGTCTCAACAAGACCTTCTAAATAAAGAAGGTGTTCTTCCACTGGAGTAGTATTTGGTAGCAATTCAATAGCTTATTTGAGAGAAGGGATTTCGCATTCACTCAGAAGGGTAGCTTCTAGCCCATAAATAAGTTGAAATGGGGTGAATTCAGTCACATCCTTAGCCAAGGTATGGTAGGCCCATAGAGAAGAAAACAACATCAAATTCTAGCTGGACTTATGCATCCCAATGGTACACTGAAGCATAGTAAGAAACACTTTGTTTACTGCCTTGACTTGGCCATTGGCTTGACGGTAATATGGTGTTGAGCTATTGTGATGCAAGCCTAAATTGGTTGTCAACTCAGTCATCATATAACCATGGAAATGGGAATCAATGACTATAACATGAGGGACTCTGAATCAGGTAATTACATGATTAAACAAAAATTGTGTAGCTGCCTTACTGTCATTAGACAATGTAGGCATTGCTTCGACCCATTTCATAAAATAATTGACAGAAACAATGATATACCCATGGCCCCCAGTCGAACGAGGGTTACAGGTCATAAAATCAATGCCCCATTTAGTAAAAGGGTTGACGTTAATGACAAGATGCAAAAGGGAAGGTGGCGCTTGCATCTTCCACTGGTAAATTTGACACGTGCGACAGGAGCGGATGGCCAGAATACAATATTTGAAGATGGATGGCAAAAAGTGACCAGCACAAAGAATCTTTTGGGTAGTAGCATAACTAGACATATGACCGCCACAGGTGCCAGAGTGCCAGTCATTTAAGACTTTTTCAGCTTCCTCAAAAGCTAGATAGCAGCGGAGAACTGAATCAATGCCGAGACGATATAAAGTGTCTCTGAAAATACGATAGGGCTGAGAATGGTGAAGAATGTGTCACCGAGCATCCTTATACAAATTAGGGTGGAATGAAGACGTCTGGAGCTAAACAATAATGTCACTATACCAGGGATCGAGGGTATTGATCAAGAAAAATGTCTTGTCTGGAATGCATTCCTCTATCCAAGAGGGAGTGGAAGCAAATGGTAATAAGCAAATCAACTCAGTGAAAACTGGAGACTTATTAGACTTGGAAATGGTAAATTCCAAATCAAACTCTTGAAGGATAACAATCCATTTTGAGTATTCCCCCCCAACAATTGACACGAGAGAATGTACGTCATCGGGTTGCAATCTGAAATCATGGTCATAGTGCGCAACAAAATGTAATGACGAAAACATTGGAAAGCCTGAAAAGCTTCCAAGGCGAACTAGCATAGCGAGTCTCGACATCAATAAGGTTGCGAATAAGATAATATATGACATGCTCAGAACCATCATCATCGTCTTGGACCAAAACCATACCAATGGTACTATCAGCGATAGCTAGATAAAGTGAATAATCATGATGATAGTTCGGTGGATGCAGTAGGGGAGTAGAAACAAGAAGTTTCTTGAGTTGCTCAAATGACCTTTAGGTGATTTCATCTCAAATAAATGTAGTGTCACGCTTAAGGAGATGCGTGTAACCTTTGGTAACCTCAGCATAGTTAGGGATAAAATGATGTAGGAAATTAGTGTTCCCTTGCAAACTCTGCAAATGGTGCAAAGAAGTAGGAGGTGAGAGATTTAGAATAGCTTTGACCTTGAGTGGATGTAGTTGAATACCCTCCTAATAAATGACAAACCTAAGGAGTTTGCCAAATTCGACGTAGAAGACACATTTTTGCAGATTAAGACGAATACGGTAATGTCTGTAGTGAAGAAAAATCTAGCGGAGGTGGTTCGGATGCTCTATGCATTTAGCTGAATGAGCTAGAAGATCATCCAGATAAGGCTGAACAATGTGTTTGATGTCATGAAAAGCATAGGACATTGCTCATTGAAAAGTTGCATCGGCATTCTTTAGACCAAAAGGGAGTTTTTGTAAGAAAAAGTACCCCACGAACAGATAAAGGTAGTTTTGTTTTGATCGGCAAGTGAAATATTGATATCGTTGTAGCCAGAAAAGCCATCCATAAAAGAGAATATCTCACTCTCAGCACAATCATCAATACGCTGGTCAATAAAGGGAGCAGGATAGTTATCTTTCGGACATGCACAATCGATGTCACAGTATTCAACACAAACCCTAATAGTGCCTTGATTTTTGGTCATAGGGACAATTTTAGATACCCAGTCTATCAGTGGAATAGGGTAAATGAACCCAACCTTTAGAATTTTTCAACTTCTCCCTTAATGGTAGCCTCCTTTCTCGGGTGCATGGGACGTAAACGTTGATGAACTTGTTTCACATCTGGATACATAGGTATCTCATGTACCACAATACTTGGATCAATACTGGGCATTTCTTCATGTGACTAGGCGAACACGTTGCGAAACTCTCAGAAGAGATTGGTGTAAAGCTGGATCTCCTCAGGAGAAAAATTCTCTCTAATGTGAATATTTTCAACAACCTCTGGTTTAACAGAGATGTCGATGGGCATGGTTTGCGTAATATTTCCCATATTTCCTGCAAAAATTACCTCATGAGTGAGGATGGGTGTCTGAAGTGACTGATAAGGAACATGGGAACCAAAATTGTCTAGACAGGCAGTCATGGCCCCAAAGCCTGGGAGAAACAAGGAACGATGATGATTATCGACCCAAGGAGGATCTTCAAAAGAGATAGTGTCAAGAATAGCGTCATCAGAAGGAAACGTCTCTCACAACAAATTCGAAGAAGCAATATCTCCAAGCTAAGGGGATTGCACATACGCGTTGAGAGATATACTCGAAGGGGTAGAGTCAGAGGATGAAACTGAAGCTGAAATGATTTCAACATAGTTGGGTTCCGCAGGCCTCAATGGCATAACATCACCCCATGAATCCACCTGATCGAAGGGGGGAATAACCCAAGGATCAGGATTGATAGAGATCATATCGACAGAGGTGACATTAGGAGGTGGGAGTGGAAAAACACCCATAAGGGTAGGATCTTTAAAGAGTCTAGCACCCACACTCTCATTGGGAATACTGGTATGCTCCACAAATGGAACATTGTCCAACGTCCAAGGAAAAGGAAGCGAATAAGGACAACTGATCGACTGTAACAATCTTTCCTTGATGAGGAAAATGGAGCATGTGTAATAATGATGAAGCCATGACATGCATTGCATAGGTCGAACTTCGACCCAATAGAAAGGTTGTGAGTTAGATTAGTGTCAACAACTTTGACTTCAACGTTAACCGTCTTCCATTCCAAGGTGATAGGAAAGCACGGGAGAATACCAAATGAATGAGAATCTCTACCATCAAATGCCTCCAAGGTACTGGGAGATTGACTCAAATATGGGGAATTGATGGCCTTCCAACAAGCAACAAACATGATGCAAGTTGAGGCTCCTTCATCAATAATAGTGTGATGAATATTCTTCAAGTTAATAGTGACTTGGATGAGAAAAGTGATTTGATGAAGTAAACATGACACATGATTTACAAGATCGAATGTAATTAACTCAGAATCAGTCAGATCAATGCCACCAATGGCGGATAGTAGAGATTTCTATTGGGGAGGACAACTCTGGAAAACCTCCAATGTGGACATAGCCGAAGGAGATTGGGCTAGGTCTTAAACAATACTATAGTGTTGTGTGGCATGAGCATTGGGGTTATAGGAAGATTTCCGGAGAGCTCCCTTAGTAGGTGGTTTAATGACAGATTCGGTGTTGGGTCATTCAATGTGAAGAGGGCCAAAACTGAACGAACGAATGTTAGAAGGTACTTCAGGTTCCTTCCCAGTGGACTAATCATAATCGTTCGATTGAGTACTCACATGAATAGGGATAGTCCCAACCATAAAGACCTGGGAACCAAATGAGGAAGAGGATTGGGGTTGGTCCACCACCATTTGAGCTTGCTAGGAGGGAAAAGGCTCTTTAAGTACAACAGGAGTCCCTGAAGGCCCCCTTAAGCAAACGACTAACCTCAGACCATCTAGGATAGTCTTTAGTGTAGTGATCCTCATCACAGATAAGACAAGGATACTTAAGTTGAATCATCATCGACAAGAGTCTTAAGAGGTTCTTGCTTTGGTGCATCGACCTTATTTTTACCTTTCCCTTTCTTCTTACCATTCGAAGTTTTCTCTGCTGCAGTAGACTAAACGACATTAACTTCTGAGGCTTTCCCAAGATTAGACGAAGACTAAGAAGCATTTTTAACAGGCGCAGTAGATTTTTTCTTCGTAGGGGTAGTGGAAGACTTTCAAGAAGATTGAGCAACATAACCAATAACACCAGCAATAGAAGGTGTCGATGGGGCTTTAGAAGTTCTAGATCGGGAAGCATTAGGTAAGACATCATAAAGTGTGCCAGATTGGGAATATACCAAATGAAGATACTGAACATGTGTGATGGATTTCTCTTCAGTAATACATGCCCGCATAGCAATATCTTGGGCTATCGGACCGACAAAAGAGGTAGTAAACTAGTCAATTAGTAGCTAATCAGGGATCCATAACTTGATCAATCAGCGATGCCTTCTCCATTCATGAATATGATTAGAGATATGGGTAGTCGTGTCCTATTTTAGAGAAGTAAGGAGGCGTGTTATCATTTCATAGTGAATTGGTAACCGAAAATGGGTAAGAAATGCCATGACAAGAGACCTAAAGTCTTGGAAAGTTCCATGAGTGAGTTCAATATACCATTTCCCAGCGGAACGAGTAAGAGTCCTCTGGAAAAGACGAAGATAGATAGAATCATCAAGCCAGGAATTAGATGAATGCCAAAGGTGATAAGTCATAACATGTGCGTGGGGATCTTCTCCAGATTTTCCATCAAATTTAGGACAATCATTGGGAATCTTGGTCAGAACTGGTGGCCAATATGGATTATGAAGTATAGGGTTATTTATCAAGTTCGACACATCAGGAAGTTCCAAAGTCGCAAGAAAAGGTAATTGATGGTTGAATCACATCATGGGCCTTTGATAAGGGCCAGTTCTAGGGTTCCAACTAGAGTCTTGTTGTCCCCATGGATTTTATCCATAAGGATTTTGTCCATAAGGATTATAGTTGGGCAGATTAACACCATAACCAGGTTGTTGGCCTAGATTTTGACCATTAGCAAACCATTGGTTACCATCTTGACCAACAGGGGCAGCATATGGCTGTTGAAAATTATGATAAGGATTAACCTGAGGCTGCTGATAGTTCTGATACAGAGTGTTTTGAGGTTGCCCTTAGGATTGCTGAGGTACTTGGAGATTGTACTGCAACTGAGGTCCAAATTGTGCTTGGGGCCCAGGTTGCATCTGATAAACAGGTTGGGCTTGGAAGCTAAGCTGATTTTGGGGACCAGGTTGGGTTTGGAGTCCAGCCTGAGTCTAGAGACTAGGTTGAACTTGGGATCAACTTGTGTTTGAGTGCCAGGTTGACTAAGAGTTGGATTGACTTGACCAGACTGATGTCCTTATTGGAACTGAAACTGACCCAACTGACTAGAAGGATGGCCTTGTTGGAACTAAGGTTGAGCTATCTGACTAGAAGGTTGGCCTTGGTGGGCAACAGGTGGGCCTTGCTGAAATTGAGGCTGACCTAGCTGACCAGAAGGTTGTCCTTGTTGGGAAACAAGTTGGCTTTGCTGAAATTGAGGTTGACCTAGCTGACGAAAAGGTTGTCCTGAATGAATAATGGAGGAACCTGTGGGGGCCAAATGTTGTCCCTGAAATGGTTTTCTTTGTAAGCTCGAAGGTCATCCTTGAAAAGGTTGCCCTTGCAAGCCTGAAGGTTGTCCTTGCAAGTTGTGGTAAGTGGTTTGATTCTAGGCAACTGAAAGTGGAACGCAATTCTCAACTAGGACCCCTTGAGGAAGATACCCAGTGTAATAAATATGAGCTCCATGGTGATCATAATAGTGCGGAGGGTTATGTGGAAAGGAGAGTGATTAAGAACCTAGAGGGTTAGAAGTCAAATTTTGAAGAGAAAACAAATATTGCTCATACGACAAGCCTGCTAGAATGGAATTCGAGGATATCGATACATTACCCGTAGGTTGACCGACTCCAGAAACTAGAAGTGAAGGATGACCACCAATGTGTCTAGAAGATATCCGAGTAACAGTAGTAACTACTAAAGATGCGGTAACTGCACTAATACGAGGGGTTGTAGATGCCACACAAATGGTGGGTATTGATTGAATAGACATGACTGATGTAACCTATCTCTGAGGAATGGAAGTCAAAGATGATTGAGTAGACATGAAAGGTATTGAAGTCAAAATTTTAGTACAAGACCATACAGAGCTCTGATTTAGAGATGTAGAACTAGGTGTGTCAGCCAGAGCGCGATAGCGAAGTGGTAATGAAACATTTGGAGCGATGTGGAAAGGGAAACCTTCCGGAGGAAACTGATGTTCCTAGGTTGAAACAAGGCTCTCTTGACTACTAATGGGACTTGACTCATCCATGTCAAAAGAAGCCATAGGGATCCAAGCACCAAGAGGAGTAGATGGAAGATTATTGTCTAAAAATTCCCAAACATTTGGAGGAGTCCAATTGATATCAAAAGGTTCCTCACCTAGAGCTCGAGAGGAAAGAGGCTAAACACTTGGAACAATAGGAAGAGTACCGGTAACAAACGAGACCTTAGAAGAGACATGAGAAAGGGGCTCTTTGTCACTTGGTAAGGACGATGGATTCGGTGAATCTTCCAGGATGGATTAAACTCAAAGGTTCGGGAGAAAAGATATGATCAATAGGGTTGCAAAAACCTTTCAAGATATTATTCATGATGTGGCCAAGATTAATAAGTAAGATGTTATCATGCACAAATAAATTTTATGACATCTGAACGAAACTTTGCATTTTCATGTTTAGAGAGTCGAGAAAAAGGACAAAAGATGACTCTAGCCTCCTTTGAAGATTAATGAGCCAGAAAGGACAAGTGCTCAGATGATCCTTTTACCTTAAAAGACTCGAAAAGGAACGAAAATGACTGCTCTGTAATTCTAGGCAAAAGGTTTACCAGACAAATCGTAAAATTGCATATACACCTTGGTAATAAAATGAAAGAGATATGACCAAAGACTTCCCATATGGAAGTCAATCTTCCCGAATGCTGTGTTCGGTGCATTACAATTCATAAGGTGGTAGACTCGGCTTCCTATGGATAATAGGATGATAACCTAGTGGGGTCTCCCAATATATATGCTATGGTACAGGGAGCAAAAATCCATACTAGTATCTATTGAATCGAAAAAGGAGGAATCTCCCAACGTTAGTGAAAGAAATAACAACTAGTTTTAACAACGTTGGAACACATCTCTAGCCTAGACCTCTAGATATGTGAGCATTAGGTTCCAATGCTTTTTTAAGTTTATTCAATAAATTTAAATAGTTAATCTTGAACTAAGTCTCGGTTTTAAGGCCCTATCAAATCTATCTTGAAAGCTCCTAGAATGCAACTAAATGAGCAAAAAGACCATTCTCGTTGGGTGAACAACTAGCTAAGGAAGAGTGAGAGGTTCAATACACAACAAATGAATGGCAAGAAAGAAAACCAATCAAGGGAAAAAGGAATACTTCTACCATTTACTCAAACTTGCAAGTAATATAAACAAGAAAATGGAAAACACACTTTTTTCTTTTCAATGTCTTAATCTCAAGAATCTACTAGTGCAAAAAATTGTTTTTCAAATCTTAATACAAGATGAATGCAATTTTTTATTTTTTCAAATAAATGATAAGAAACTAAATGAAAAATGAATCAAAGACTCAAAACTATGGAGATATTTCTTTTTTCAAAACTGGAAAGCTATCTCACTGACCGAGAAGCAATGCAATCTATGCCAAGTGAAGGAAGGAAACTGCACAAACGAGACACGAAAGCTTGGTAACCAAACATCACACACCAATCAGGAAGATGACAAATAGTGAATAGGAAGAAGCCTCAAACAAAGTCAGAGATTATGCCAAGCAGAGCCTCAAGATACCAATGAATGAGCGACCTAGGAAAACCAATCATTCAAGAAACCCTAAGGTATTTAGGTCACACAGTTCAATACGAAGGATTCCAAAAGACTTGGAACCTGGAATTGAAAATTCTAACAACCAACACTTTTGATACAATAAAGAGGCAAAAAACAAGCTCAGAGGACAGAACACATTCCAATCAACCAACAAACTTCAATATTTGAAACCTACAGGAATTGTCACGAGTATAAAACTAACAACATGCAATCGAAAATAAATTGTCACACCCCTCTAACTAAGAACTTTAGGACGTCATCACGAAAGTACACGATTTAGATGTTCGAAGCTGATTTTAGGACTCCTCACGACTCTTAGTCAATTTAATCGTGCCATACAATAAAAGGCACAACCTAGGAAGCAGCGCAGAAGCAACTACTTTGCGACTGTCAGAACATAAACAATGACAACCTCATATCAAAGGAAAAAAATGAAAGTTTGGCTAAGGCAAGGCCAAACCAATCACTCATGAGAGTGGGAAGACTACAGGAGAAGTCTAACAACTCCCAGAATAGAGCATTCTATCCAAACAATAAGGGAGACAATAAACAAATAAAACCAATCAACAAAAAAGACAAAAGACAAGACTCCCCATGGGAGTCGCCAACTTGTGACACAGGAAAGTTCCCTCTGTGGATAGAGGCAAATCCTCTAGCCCTAGAGTGGGTCTAGTCACTGCAAAGATAATACCAAAGCAAGTTTCCTTATAAATATGGTGTTATGAAGGCCTACCTTCAGTTCTTCGTTTGATGAAGTCCTCGTCGTGTTGCTCCAGCTCTTGTTCTTCTAGTCACTTATACCTGAAAACAACATGTAGAGGAATGCCACAAATGCAATAGAAAATGACCAAACAATGTAATTGAAGAGTCAAGGAACTTCAAGCTATCGACATACAATTCAATCTACAATATAGGAAACAAGATATTGATTTGTATTAATATAAATCAAAGTAAAACTTATGACCAAGCCTTGATGTCTTAAGTCTCCTCGAAGGGTCCCATCAACATGTCTCTGTAAGCATTCACTTGTGAACTGTCTCCCAAGGGAAGAAATGACTCTCTCTTTAGTTCAAAATATTGATGCTAGAAAGTTCTCAAACCAACTCTACTCAAACATCTCTCAAGCCAAAATACATGTGAGGCTACTTCCACACTCCAATAACACTATCTACCTCTACTCCTCTCTTAGAAACCTAAAGCTACCAAATTATGTCTAGCTATCATCAAGTTACATCTAGGCTAGCTGATGTCATTCATGGAGGAGACATTTATAGGAGGGAGAGGTTCCATAAGAGATGGGAGGAAGAGTTTATCTCTTAGGAAGGTTGAACAAAAGGTGGGACAACTATCCCAAAGGAGAGAGGTGAGCTCATCTGACCCAACAACTTGCCATAGGATTTCCCATGAAGCAGTTTCATCTCGAAGCTTCGACAAGTTGTTAAAAAACTTGCCAAAAGTAGATTGTCGTGGGTGAAACACAGGAATAGAGCGACGACTTCACTAGGGCTAGTTCAAACTTGACGATCTTCACGGGTAAGACAACTGATAACACGCGGTGACCGAGAAACTAGGTAAAAAGGGGTCTCCTTCAGGGATAATGAACTGAGACATTCTTCGTGAGATTACAAGGAAGGTATTGCCACCTAATTGGCAACATGACATAGAATGGATGTCAGTAATATGGACCAGCATTATCCAAGATCAGGGAATGTGGGGTCGGTGGCATATTGCTGTGTAACAGACTGTTTTGGATTTTATCTCTAATTTTATGTTGCATCCAAGCCTAAATTACTATGTGCTAAAGATATCTATTCTATCATATTAAGGAATGATGTCTAGATTTAATTGTTCAAGAAAATGTTTATGACTCTTTTACTCGTTCAACTTCATCCAAACAAGTCATAAATCTAATAAACTGAAAACCAACTATGCTATAAAAGTGAAACCGTTGACTATGCTAAGCAAGGAAAATAATCAAACTGTACCAGATAAAAAGGAAATGAAACAATAGAATTAAGCTAGCTATAAAGCAAAAGGGATTTATTATGCAGACAATAATTCACTAGTGAATTCATCATACTGGATTTCAACACACAAAACAAAGCATCTACGATTAAGCAATTAAATAAATGTTTGTGAAATTGATTAAATACATGTACTAGATGTAGGGGCCCTCCAAGAAATAGTTGACAATCTCCAATCAATGCAGCATGGAACAAACAGCTAAGTCTATTACTTGCAAATAAGTTTTAACAAAATGTTCTCAGATATTACATATATCGGTGTGCACTCGAAACACAGAGAAACCACTGCTTTTATAATACTTCTCAATGCAACAGTACAAGAATATCAAGCCTATATATATTTATTTTGATCCTACTAAACCAAACTATATCACTAAATAATTGATTTGCTATTTGGAAAAGCAAATCGATAAGATTTCGAGAAAACTTGGTCTTTGTCCCGGCAATAATCTTGCAGTTGACTTTGAGGTTGACCATGCTATCATGCGATCTTTGTTGGAAATAATACTGAGGGGGGGGTGAATCAGTATTATCAGGTCAAATATTTCTTTTCTAAAACCAAATTGTATACGCTACTTCAGTTAATTAAACCTGCGTATATACGCAACTATTCAGAAGGAAACCCGCATATACAAAGAAAACTTTTGATTTACTTTAACTTTCTGATGATGATTGTTAGTTTGTGATGCAGAATCAAATAACCAGTAACCAAAGACAGTAAAATAGAGCAGAAAGGAAATCACACAAAAGAACACAAGATATAAGGTGGAAACCCAATGTGGGTGAAAAACCACCTGCTGCAATTCGTCTCTATCTTTCTTTAATTAGAAACTTATGTTTACAATGTACTGGTGCAGTCCTTTACCAGTATGCAGGCTGCAACCTGCGGAGAGATACAAATCTCTCTCATTTTCCAGCTTCTCCTGGAAGGGAGCTACAACCCCCTTTAGCTCTTGTAATAGCCAAGATACTAGTACGTAGGTGCTGGCCTACGAAGGCTACAACCTACTCTTTCTTCCAGGGACCACGTTTCATAAATTTTCAGACTGGATCCATGAACATCAATCAATCATCAAGAATTTCTTCATCAACCAATCTCCTTTAGATCTGAATCAAGTAGATACTTCTCTGACAGCTGTACCCAAAACATAGTACCAGTAACCATACACCAGAAAACAGAACCCAGAACACAACAGTAATATACAGAAGCAGCTAGATCACAATTTAGAGTATATACGCTATTTCAACGGCTTGAAACTAGCATGCATACGCCTCTGCGTATGGAACAACTTGCATATACGTGTCTTGACTTTACTAAAACTGCGTGTATACGCACCTTCGCTTCATTGAACCTGCGTACAGATCTATAAGGGATAATTCACCTTTTAGATATTCAACCACTAATTAACCCAGATTATCAGACTTATAGATCGAGCAAGCGCCACATCTAGCAGATCAATATCATATAAAGATACTATCATTCAAGCTTAAAGATTATGACCCATGAATAGAACTTAGCCCTTTTGCGCTAAGGTTCCTCCTTCATTCAGATCCAGATCTGCATCATAACCCAATTACCAATATACCAGCTCTAGCCCTTTATTAGACTATTTAATAATAATTCAGATGATCATTTGCCACATTATCTCCTTCCTCTTTTATAGTCTTAGGCCTTCCTCAATACCATGGTCCAAAACAATAACATTTCAATACCATGAACCCAAAACTAGGGATCAACACATCTAACGAGACACCATGGTCCAAAACATAGGTTCAATTCCCAAGAACTAACTACCATGGACCAAAAGTAAGTTCTCCAACATATACGTGCTTTTGTAATGTATAACCCGCGTGTATACGCGTCTTAGTCTAGATGAACTTGCGTATATGAATTTTTCTTCTTTCTGGGTGCCTGAACTGAGATCTGTCACCAAGTTGAGTTGCCATCAAGGACAACACCTGTGCCATAGCTCCAAACCTGTGCCATAATGCCAACAATCTCCCCCTTTGGACTTGATGGCAACACGAATATCCTCAAGATCATTCTCCCCCTTCGTCATCAAGGGTAAAGGGTTGTGCTCCCCCTGAGTACATGCTGAAATTTATGTTCTGCTGAGTTGACCATGCTCCCCCTGACTGAAGGCAAGATCTGCAAAAAAAATGTTCTTGAAGAAGAACCAAGACTTATACATCATACAAGACCTTCCTATCACCAAAAGACTCACTAGATACATCCATCAACCAACCAAGTGGGGATCATCTACCGAACCAAGTGGGAATACATCAGAAATTTACATATGATGACAAAATACATTACATCTTCATCCCAGGCATAGTGGGGAAATCAATATAGGCCGTTACATGACCTTGACACCATATAAGAAAGAGATACATGACATAGAGACGAAATATATGACTTATGAAAGTCATCAACAACTAATAGCAGCAACAACTATCAATCACCATTCAGATCAGCAACCAAGATTTCTTTTTGTTCTCCCTCTGCCTCTATTCCACCTGAAATCAACAACCGCTATGAACGAGAATCAAAAGCTTCTAAGATAATGCCAACAATGCATTATTAGAAGATTATCTGCTCGCCCTGAACCTGTGCCGGATGGTCTCTGTCAGACCCACATCAGAATATCTTCAACCAGACCCTGCTCCTTCTGATATCCATCAAGCCTCCATATACGCGACTTTCTCTGCACAAAACCGCGTATGTATGCTAGTCTTCCTCAGCCAACATGCATACACACATTTTTCTCTGAAACAAACAAGGTTTAACAGCAAGATGATACATCAACTACTCCCAGCTTCTGTCTGAGATATTCAAAAGTTTTCCTGGGCAATGGTTTGGTGAGAATATCAGCAACTTGTTCCTTAGAAGGAACATACTCCAATTTGACCTTTTGTTCCAATACTTGTTCCCAGAGAAAGTGATACTTGATCGGTATGTGCTTGGTCTTTGAATGCATGACTAGGTTTTTCTAGATGCTGATTGCACTTGTATTATCACATAGGATGGAAATAGGTGGTGTACAAGTGATTTGGAAATCCTGCAAGGTCTGCATCATCTAAAGGAGTTGAGTGCAGCAAGATGTAGCAGCCACATATTCTGCTTCAGCTGTAGATAAAGCAATCGAACTCTGTTTCTTGCTGAACCAAGATACTAATCTGGGACCCATAAAGAATGCACCACAACTTGTGCTCTTCCTGTCATCCACACTTCCGGCCCAATCTGCATCTGTATAAGCATGAAGTGTGAGATCTGTATCTCTAGGATACCATAAGCCATAGTTTTGAGTTCCTTGAAGGTACTTGAAAATTTTCTTTACTGCTTGAAGATGAGTTTCCTTTGGATTTTCCTGAAATCTTCCAACTATTCCTACTGCATGCATGATGTCTGGTCAGGTACCTGTCAAATAAAGTAGACTTCCTATCATAGATCTATAGGTTGGCTGATGAACTATTGTTGATTCATCATTTGCACTCAGACTGCATCCTGTAACCATGGGGGTACATACTGGTTTTGCATCTTCCATGCCATACTTCTTTAGAATCTGCTTGAGGTACTTGGTCTGAGACAAGAAGATACTGCCTTCATTCTGTTGGATTTGCAATCCAAGAAAGTATGCCAGCTCTCCAAGCAAAGACATTTCAAATTCTTTCTGCATCACTAAGGCAAAGCTTTGACTCATAGCTTCTTCATTGTTGCCAAAGGTAATGTCATCTACATACACAACAAGTATTAGCAATTTGCTATTTTCTATCTTGATATAAAGATTGCTATCTGCTGATCCTTTTGAAAAACCTTGTTGATGAAGATACTTGTCCAAATGATAGTACCAAGCCCTTGGAGCCCGTTTAAGACCATAGAGAGCCTTTTTTAGACTGCATACAAGATTTGGATCATTGCTAAGGATGAAACCATCTGGTTGCTCAATGTACACTTCTTCTTCTAAGTCCCCATTCAGAAAGGCTGATTTCACGTCCATTTGAAAAACTTTGAACTTTTGAAAGCTTGAGAGAGCAAGGAACATTCGGATGGCCTCAAGTCTAGCAACAGGAGCAAAGGTTTCTTCAAAGTCTATTCCTTCTTGTTGAGCATACCCTTTACAAACAAGTCTGGCCTTGTTTCTAATAACATCCCCATTTTCATTCAACTTGTTCTTGAAGATCCATTTTGTCCCTATGACATTCTTATATTTTGGTCTAGGAACCAACTCCCAAGTGTTGTTCTTTTCAATCTACTCAAGTTCTTCATCCATTGCCCTGACCCAGCATTCATCTTTGCATGCCTCTTTTACATTTTGTGGTTCAGTGGAGGAGAGCAATGCTAAATAGCTTGAGGCTTCTACAATTGTTCTTCTTGTTTGAACACCTGCCTCCTTTTGCCCCAAAATTTGTGATTCTGGATGATTCTTTTGAATATACCTGGAAGGAGTCTTCTCTTCCATCCTTATTTGTTCCTCTCGCTCCTCATGGATTTCTTATTCATAGGTTTCTTCTTCATCATCAATCTGATTTGGAGAGTAGTCTTCATCCTCTTCGATATCTTCATGATTTACTTGCCTAGGGATGTATCCTTTTACATCAACCACTACATCAATGCTGTCAACAATTCTTCCAAGTCTTTTATTATAACACTTATATGCTTTGTTGTAGGGGGAATAACCAAGAAGAATGCCTTCATTTGCTCTAGGGTCAAGTTTTCCAAGATGTTCATCAGTATTCTTGATATAGCATTTTCTCCCAATAATTTTGAAATGTTTTACCGAAGGAGTCCCACCATACCAGAGCTCATGCGGAGTTTGAGTGTTGTTTACTCGAACATTTGTTTTGTTGAGGATAAAAACTGCAGCATATGCGGCTTCACCCGAGAAGGTTGCGGGACTTCCAGACTCATCAAGCATAGCATGAGCCATTTGTTGGATTGTTCTGTTCATCCTTTCTGCCACTCCATTTTTCTGAGGAGTCCTAGCTGTACAGAATTCCCTTCTTATTCCATGCTCTTCACAGAAATCGAAAAATTCATTTGAGGTAAACTCCCCACCTCTGTCAGACCTGAGGCACTTAATTTTGTAATCTGATTCATTTTCAACCAAGGCTTTGAAGGATTGGAATTTTTTGAATGCTTCATCCTTGTGCTTCATAAGTCCTAACCAAACCATCCTGGAGAAGTCATCAATGAATAATATAAGCTATTCTTCTCCTCGAGGTGACCTTTTCCTGAATGGACCACATACATCTGTATGAACTAGCTCAAGAGGCGTGCTGGCTGATCCTTCCTTCTCAGGGAAGTTAGTTCTGGTTTGCTTCCCAAACTGATATGATTTGCATATGGTGTTGTCTGGAATTTTGATGTCTGGAAGACCACGAACTTCCTGATACTTGCATGCTTTCCTTATTTGTGAAAAGCTTAGATGTCCCAACCTCTGATGCCATAACCAGTGTTCATCATTCTTGCTCAAATAATATTGTTGTTCTCCTTCTTCAAATATGTATAGATTATTTGGAGTTCTTTTGCCTTTGATAACTGTTTCTCCTGTATCAAGATCACGAACACTACACCCATCTGATCGAAATATCACTTCGGTTCCATTATCGCACATCTAACTGACACTCAATAGATTATGCTTCAAACCATCAACATATAAAACATTTCCAGCTTTGACATCCTCTTTCAACTGAGAAATGCCTTTTCCTTTTATGGCTGCCGGAGTATCATTTCCAAAAGAAGCTTTCTTTCCCTTTTCTAAAGTAGTATATGATTCAATTTTTTCTTTATCACCTGTCATATGCTTCGAACATCGGTTGTCGATGTACCATTGATTTTCCTGTCCTTCCGCATATAAAGCTATCCCACATCTTTCTGGATGCGGTTCCTTCATTCTCCATGTTTTGGCACTTGAGGTTTGTTCCTTCTGAGTTGTCTTCCAAAACGGCTCCTGCATTTAGAATCTTCATGACCAAAATTGTTACAAATAGAGAATTCAATTGCACTTTCAAGGGCAGAGAATTTGTTATAGGTCCTCTTCGTGATTGCAGGCATACTTCTTTTTTTTTTAGATTATCTAGTCATGATTGTCTTATAGGCAACACATTGAGCTGCTTTGTGACCAAAGTTATGGCAAGAGAAACATTGGCCATTGAAGAAATTTCTGCGACTATCATCCAACCGATTGTAGTTTCTACTACCCTCCATTCTTGAAGAAAATTGGGAAGATTTTACCTGTGGCTGGTTGTAGCTTCTGTTTGTGCTTAAGGTAGCATGCCCCCTATTTTCTTGGTAGTCTTTGTTCATCCTTGAAGAAGACTGTCCCTGATTTACCTGATGATTTCTATTAGGCCTTTGCTCACTCCTTCTTGCTGCATCAACATAACTTTTGGAGGTGGAAGCTTGAGATGTTTCTCCATTATACCCTAGACCTGTCTTGATTAGAGGGGAACGTTGTACACTGATAATCTCATCCAGAGTTTCAGATCCTTTAACAAATTTAAGATTAAGGGCCTTTGTTTTCTCAATTTCTTTCCTAAGACCAACAATTTCATATTCTAACTTCTCAAGAGATTTTCCTTTTTCATCAAGTTGAAATTGCAGAGTATCAATGATCATATGCTTTTCTTCTAGACATCTTTTGAGTCTAGAAATCTCTTCATAAAATCCATCTACATATATACATCCACGTAATCATCATCTTCAAAATCCATTAGAAGTTTATAGTGATTACCTCGTTCATCTTCATCGCTATTTGAGAGTCCATCACTATCTTCATGAGTGTAATAGCTTTTCTTATTTGCATTATGTTTCTTATTCCATCTAACAGGTACTTTCCCCTTGTCAATCTTATACTTGTGAGGACATTTGGTAGCATAGTGACCTACGCTTCCACAAGCAAAGAATTTGAATGGTAACTTACCTCGGAATCGTCCAGTGCCCCGTTGAAGATTTTGACAAAATTCGATTCTTCTTCTTCTGATATGTGTCTAGACTCATTGTAGTCTCCTTTGCCAAAAGCTTTGAAGGCAGCTTCTTTCCTATCTGATGTTCCTCCTTTCCTCATTTCATAAGCAGTTAGAATCCCATGCAACTGTGACATTTTAAGGTTTTGAAGATTCTCCTTTACTTCTATTGCATAAACTTTAGATTCAAACCTCGGGGACAAAGATCTTAGAACTTTTTCAACCACAACAGCCTCTTTTACTTCTTCACCCAATTTTTTCATACAATTAACAATCGCATCTACACGAAGAAAATAGCTAGCCACACTTTCATCATTGTACACTCTGAGATTTTCATACTGAATTCTGAGGGTTTGAAGTTTTGCTCGTTTTACCTGATCATCTCCTTCATAGCTCAGAACAATCTTGTCCCATATTTCCTTAGCAGATTTATATTGCATGACTTTGAAAAATTTAGATTGTGATAGACATCCCAATAGAGTATTGACTGCCTTTGCATTCGTTTCATATTTCTTCTTCTCAGTCGGATCTGTGGGAGTTGTTGTTGGAAAAGTATACCATGTTTCTATGATATCGCAGACTTTAGTACCCAGAGATTGAAGATAGGCAGCAACTCATACCTTCCAGTATACGAAGTTTGTCCCATCAAAAACCGGTGGCCTGATTGATGCTTCCCTCTCGTAATTGCTCATGATGAAAGATCTTCCTTCAAGCGATCAAGCTTCTTAAGAAGGACCTACTCTGATACCAATTGTTGGAAATAATACTGAAGAGGGGGGGTGAATCAGTATTATCAGGTCAAATATTTCTTTTCTAAACCAAATTGTATACGCTACTTCAGTTAATTAAACCCGCGTATATACACAACTATTCAGAAGGAAACCCGCGTATACAAAGCAAACTTTTAATTTACTTTAACTTTCTGATGATGATTGTTAGTCTATAATGCGGAATCAGATAACCAGTAACCAGAGACAGTAAAACACAACAGAAAGACAATCACACACAAGAACACAAGATATAACGTGGAAACCCAATGTGGGTGAAAAACCACTTGCTGCAATTCATCTCTATGTTTCTTTAATTAGAAACTTCTGTTGACAATGTATTGGTGCATTCCTTTACCAGTACGCAGGCTGCAACCTGCAGCGAGCTACAACTCTCTCTCGTTTTCCAGCTTCTCCTGGAAGGGAGCTACAACCCCCTTTAGCTCTTGTACTAGCCCAGATACTAGTACGTAGGTGCTGACCTACAGAAGGCTACAACCTACTCTTTCTTCCACGGACCACGTTTCATAAATTTTTAGACTGGATCCATGAACATCAATCAATCATCAAGAATTTCTTCATCAACCAATCTCCTTTAGATCTGAATCAAGTAGATAATTCTCTAACAGTTGTACCCAAAACACAGTACCAGTAACCATACACCAGAAAACAGAACCCAGAACACAACAGCAATATACAGAAGTAGCTAGATCACAATTTAGAGTATATACGCTATCTCAACAGCCTAAAACTAGCGTGCATGTGCCTCTACGTATGGAACAATTTGCGTATACGCATCTTGACTTTACTGAAACTACGTGTATACGCACCTTTGCTTCACTGAACGTGCATACAGATCTATAAGGGATAATTCACCTTTCAGATATTCAATCACTAATTAACCAGATTATCGGACTTATAGATTGAGCAAGCGCCACATCTAGCAGATCAATATTATACAAAGATACTATCATTCAAGCTTAAAGATTATGACCCATGAATAGAACTTATCCCTTTTGCGCTAAGGTTCCTCCTTCATTCAGATCCAGATCTGCATCATAACCCAATTACTAATATACCAGCTCTAGCCCTTTATTAGATATTCAATAATAATTCAGATGATCATTTGCCACATGATCTCCTTCCTCTTTTATAGTCTTAGGCCTTCCTCAATACCATGGTCCAAAACCATAACATTTCAATACCATGAACCCAAAACTAGGCATCAACACATCTAATGAGACACCATGGTCCAAAACATAGGTTCAATTCCCAAGAACTAACTACCATGGACCAAAAGTAATTTCCCCAACATATACGCGCTTTTGTAACATATAACCCACGTGTATACGCGTCTTAGTCTAGATGAACCTACGTATATGACTTTTTCTTCTTTTTGGGCGCCTGAACTAAGATCTGTCACCAAGTTGAGTTGCCATCAAGGAGAACACCTGTGCCATAGCTCCAAACCTATGCCATAATGCCAACAATCTTCTTAATGAATTGGTTTGAGGGAGTAGGGGAATCCATGAGGGGATCATTCCTCATCCATCCATTTCTTCCTTCACTGAGTTGGAGCTTCTAAACCCTTTCAACAATGGAGGTAGCTACGGAAATTCAGATTAGCTGTAGAAACAGGCCAATTCCATAGCCGAATGCATACTTTAACAAAACAATAAGGTATATAGACAAATATGAAGAAGAAGACATGTAGGTGCTTACCTTTAATAAAATATGGTGTCTATTGAATTATTTAGGTGAGAGGTATAAGAAAAAATAGGAAGAAGTATAGGCAAAAAGGGTGTCAAGGTAAGGCAGTTCTTAGACTCTAGATTTCCCCATGCTGGATGTTTTGTATGTTCTCATACAATTCTTCATTTTCAATCTCTTGTGCCTTTTGATCATCTCCTCTAGGATTCACTTTCTTTTTCTTTCTGGCAACCACTAGAATCCTTGGTTTCGTCATGAGGATTTTATATTTTAAGTTGATGATTTCTCTTTGCATTCCCTTCTTTTCCTTCTTCAACTTTTCGTTCTTTTTGTACCACAAACTCAAATGAAGGATAAGGTTGTCACTTTTTGAAATTTGAATCCCATTTTGAGCTTTCAATGTCTAATTTTCATTCTTTATATATCTGTTCAATGTCTCTAGCTCAAAGATTTCTTGCTTTAAAACATTGGATGTTGAAGGTTCTTGTGGTTCATTGAGATGATTGCTTCCTTCTCTAGGACTTTCCATTGATTCTTTAGTTGTTGCTTTGTTTCTTTCTAATGACTCTAGGTAGTCATAAATCTCTTGTTAGGTCCGTATACTACTAGTGTAACCCCTTATTGTTATTAATTACAACCCCCTTATTATATTGGTGTGCCCATGTAGTCCCCATATTTTTATTATTGTGCCCCATAGAAGCCCAATATTGTTATTGTTGTGCCCCATAGAAGCCCAATATTGTTATTGTTGTGCCCTTACATTATTATTGTTATGTCAACTCTGATTCTATTATGACCCCTTACACTTCTATATATAGAAAGCAGGTCTTGTCATTTGTATCATCCAAGAATTGTTTATTTGTGTAATGTAAATGAGGTTTTCCCCTCAAAGAGGTTGAATTCTAAGGCGTTGATCTATCTTTTCTATCTTTTTGTTGGTTTCATAACATTTGGTATCAAAGCTTTGGATTCTAGGGTTCCGCTGCTCCAAACAGGACATCGTGGAAGTTTCAACTAATTTTTTTTTTATACAATGTTTCAAAAGCTAAAAAAAAACCCATTTGAGTCGAACTCATTCTAAACTTCAGGTTCGAATTTCAGAGCTTGTATCACTACATTTTTGGAGATATGATTTGATGAAGTTAAGGTTTTTGCAGACTCCCGAATTACATTCTGAACAGGTGACTGGGGAAAAATCATCATAAATTTTGTTCTGAGCATCATACTGAAATTTCATAAAAAATTTTAGAAAGAGGACAGACTTTAGTTTTCTATATATCATTTTCAGATACTAAGGTTGAAACAGTGACACACGGCACTTCGTACAAGTTCTGTCTACTGAACTAGTCTATAATCAGGTCACCATGGGAGATTTGGTAAAACTATTCCTTGCAGAATCCAATCTTGATCAGACTTGTGGGGTTAGAAAGAGAACTCAAAGGGCTACTATAGGACGTGATTTTTGATATTCAATATCCATAGTTACTTAGATACAACAGATTCAATATTGAGCTCTTACAAAGTTAAAAAAAATTAATTGATGCCCTGAAGAAAGAAAATGGAAACACTTAGTAAGCAACTTGAAAGCTCTAGCATGACTCGTGAAGAAGAGGAAGAAATGCAACATGATATATCAAAATTACAAGACCAAGTACAACAAATTTCACTCTCACAAAAGGTAATTGAAGCCAAGATGAATGGCATGGAAGCTAATATGAATGGCATGCAAGTTAATATAAATGGTGTGGAAGCTAAGATGGATGGCATGGAAGCTAAGATGAATGGCATGGACGCTACGATGGAAGAATTGAAGATAAATTTGAACACGTTGCTACAATAAATGGTTATTAATGGTGAAAGGGTAGTAAAGGAAACTCATGATGAGAATAAAAGAAATTTTATTCATGATTTCATATATTCTAACATTGGATTGATGACCCACCATGTTCCAAAAATTGATATGAGGAAGTTTGATGGCAAGGATACTGGAACATGGATACTACAAATGGAGCAATATTTTGATCTCCATAATGTGCAAAACACACAAAAGGTATGTATTGCAACTTTATATTTGGAAACAAATTAGTTTGTATGGTACCAATGGCTTTTCTCTCATAAACAAATTGTCACTTGGGAAATTTGTACGGAAAAAATGATAACACATTATGAGGATACAAAAAGCAACACCTTTTTTAGCCAACTAACAAATCTCAAAAAAAGGGATCAATGATGGAGCACATTGAGGACTTCCAACAATTTAACATGTGGGTAAAATATATTATAGAGGAGCATAGGATTGATGTGTTTATAGGGACATTAAAGGATAATATCCAACACGAGGTTCGCCTTTGGGAACCTGATTCATTGGACAAGTCATTCGGGTTAGCAATAAAAATGGAAAGAAAAATTATGGCAACTAGGAATCCTACCACTCACAACTATAAAAATGGAAGTGTTGTTGCCACTAGCTTTCCACAACCTACAAGGTTGACACCACAACCATTGGAAGAAAAAAGAGAAAAAGGGCTTTGTTACTGTTGTGATAGAAAATACACTAAAGGTCATAAGTGTGCTGAGAAGAAATTATTCTAAATAGATTGTGAAAAGGAGGAAGAAAAGGAACAAGAAATGTCAAAAGAAGAGGATATACTCCACGAACAAACCCTATATAAAGAAGAAATGAATCCAACCATATCTTGTAATGCATTGGCTAGAATTACCACTCCTCAAACTATCAAGAAAGATGACATATCAAGAAGAAAAAGGTAATAGTGTTGATTGATTTGGGAAGTACCCATACTTTTATTCATTGTAAGATAGCCAAGGAATTGAATTGCTTCCTATATCTAGCACCAGAGTGTCAAGTGATGATTGCAAGGGGAGGAACCATAAATTTCTCTAGAAAGTGCCATAATATCAAGCTATCCATGGGAGAATATTTATTGAATAGACCAATCCTTTCCATTCCAACGGGTGGTGCTGATGTTGTACTAGGAGTCCAATCGCTACAATCCTTGGGTACAATAGCTTTTTATTTTCAAGAACGTTTCATGAAATTTTGTGCGGAAGGAAAGGAAGTTGAATAAAGGGGCATTGCAGGGAAAGTAGGAAAGATAATTAGCTCTAATAGTATGAGAAAGCATCTAAATAAGGAACAATAATACATAATTGCACAATTATGTTCGCTAGAGGTTCC
>APFE030117480.1:0-44004 GCA_000404065.3 Pinus taeda
ACCCCGAGACATGTTTTATTATAACTATTGTGCACCAAATTGGGCTATCTTTCTGTTGCATTTCCATTCCTCTTTTTGTCCTTTTTGCACTTATTCATCTGTGTTTATTATGATAAATCCGCAAGGTAATTACCCATTTCCTGTTTATTGAAATATTTTATTAATGAATTAAATTCGCAGGGTTTTGCCTATTCACAGAACTAAAAAGCATGTTTGACTGCAGCTTCTAGAGAACAGGTATCGATCTTTCAATGTCCCACAGCAGATCCACAATTCACAACAACGACCATCCATAAGGAAGCCGTGTAGCCAGATTTGCAGATGTCCATGAACCATTCTTGGAGAATTTTCTAATCTTGTTCATCCAGGTGTTGGTGTTGTTCTGAACCGATGTATATTTCTAGGTATACAGTTACCAGGTTTTGGGGAAGGATGTTGTTCTCCTTCGCTTTGTATAAAAGATAGGTTATTCCTGTAAAGGGGGGACTATTGTAATAGTTTTCTTCCAGTTAATAATATACTACTTTTGCTTCTCCACTCTTAGCTGTGATTAATGCAACCCTGATCAGAGAGCTGGGCACGCTCTTCTGATCAGGTGCTGCGTAGATTTTGTTGTGTGGCATTTATCATTTCATGGTTGCTATTGCAGATTGTTATTTCTTGTAATTTCTTTGATTAAGTATTGTAGTTAAATTCAATTTTATGGCAAATGCCTTGAGTATTAATCATGAACCCTTGGTTGGTGATGGATGGTAATATTGCCCCTGCATATATTTTGCATGTTGCCTTGAAAAGGATATGCACTCGGATTGATAAATTAATGTAGGAAAAAGGGTGAATAGATTGTTCATACCTGGACCCAAACATTTTGGCACCATTGTCGGGGAGGCTAACAATGTGCAAGACATGATCCAAACCAACCAGAGGGTGAATCTCTTGTCCTAGGGAGAGAACGAGTTTTCTCACTCTGCTCCAGGTCCTAAGCGTAGGTGTTTCTTTTTGCTTATTTTTATTTGCTTTCCTATTTTCATAGGGCAAACCTCTTGTCCTAGGGAGGGAGGAGTCTTTCGACACCCTGCTCTAGGCCTAAATTAGATTTATTTTTCAAACCCTTTTGTGTTTTAATTTCGGGAAACCCTAGATTTTACCCCTAGGTAGGGAGGAGTCTTTTGACGCCCTACTTCAGATATGGAAGTATTAGGTCTTCTCAAAGGTGCGTTTTTGTTTCTGTTTCTTGTCCTGGAGAGGGAGGAGTCCTTTGACGCCCTACTCCAAGCCCTAAACCTTAGATTCCTGTTTCTTTTTTGTTAGTTGTCTCTCTTTTCATAAGCTCTTTTGTCTTTGGGAAGGAATGTTCTTTCGACACCTTACTTCAATTCTAGGGTGTTGTAAGTTGACACCAAGACCTTCTGTCATATCAATATTTGTATGAATGGAGAACCAAATAAGAGGGGCAGAGGCAGAGCTCCAAAGAGGGGAGGACCAAACTTGGAAAGAAATACTTACATCCAACAAATTATAGCAAAAGCTAAATTAGAAGCATCCTCTCACGCGGCCGTAAGACCGAGTGCATGGAGAATAAAATCCGAGGGACAATTGGTAGATCAACTAGTGTCGTCCACAGTATTCTTGGGCAATTCGACATAGCAGCCCCTTCTAGTAGTTGAAGAGACATCGAGTAGTATACCTGACTAGGGGAACCCTACGCTGGTAATAGAAAGGGAAGAGGTTGCAAGTAGAGCATCGATAGGGTCAGGCCACTCCAGCAAGGAAAAGGAGGTTGTTGTCGAGGGATCAAGTCATCAAGACACAGGAGAAGGAAACGTAGGGGCACTCGCATCACCAAGGGACCAGAGAAGTGTTGTCAAAGCAACTCGAACTGGAGTGGTAAGGAACCCTCGACCATCTTCTATAGAGCCTGTTGAAATACCCAGCGGTTATTAGAGGATATTTATGGCACCTACAACCTCCACTATCGATTTTCTGATCAGAGATCTGGGTGCTGGCGTGCCCACGAAGTCCATTCCATTAGTAACCTTACCAAGCTTTCACAGGCTTGTTTCAGAAGACCCCGACACATTTTTGTTCAAGTTTGACATAGCGTGCTAGGGGTATGACTACATGATGGATGCCCAGAAGTTAAAAATTTTCCCTACCACACTAAAAGGGACAGCTCTATGATGGTTTATGGGCCTTGGAGGAAGTTCTATTTCCACATGGGATGATATGCGAATAACTTTCCTGGAAAAATACCAGGATTACTGCAAATCCCGAAACATCAAAGAGGAACTTTTTAAGTTCACACAAAAAGAAGACGACAGCTTGGAAGACTATGTGGAATGATTTAAGTACACATTATAGAGGTCAGGTCACTCTGACCCAGATAAGGATATTTTGAAAATTATCCTCCTTCGGGCTTTTTGCGAGGACTCTTTGGAATTGTTGAACATCGTAGGAAAGGGAGATATATCAAAGGAAATCTTCGATGTTATCTATGAACTATGAATCCAATGCTCGAGGGGACTCACATGAGATAAAAAAGGGATTCATTCAGCAAGGGCATTTGGTGGGGGTGTTATGAAGGCAGAAATCGGAAACCTGCTGGACAACTTGAGAACTGATATCCTGAGTACTCTGTCGGCACATATGGACACGCTATAAGTGAAACAAAAGTAGCTGAAATTAGATAGGACCATGGCTATATTCTACCCAAAGTGCAGAAAGAATCATCCAGAGAGGGAATGTCCACTAAAATTCGTAGAGGAATGCACAATCTATGAATTAAATCATGCAACAAGCTCATGCCCGTCCTTGCCAGGCCTGAAAGCAGTGTTTCAAGGTATAGGAGAAGACATGGAGTAGCTATACCTCATGGGGTCTAAAAAGCCATGGCAGTCTCAACCACCAATGGGAAATCAAGGTATGTACTCGAATCCATCTCGATATTTCAGTAATTTCAATATGAATCCTTAGTCCATGCCCTATCCACCCATGTGGCCACAATACTAGTTTTCACCTTGGCAGTAGTGGAACCCTCAAGCTGGTTCGAGCTCCCCATGGGCTCCAACTTGGCGAGGACCTTCTCGTGGGCATTTTCCTCAGCCGATGCCACAACAGCAACTCCAACTACCCTCCAATGTGCCTCCTAGTAATCAACCTATTCATCCCCAACTTCTCATCCAATCTAACCTGAATCCTAATAATAAAAGAGTTCATCAAACCAACACTCTCAACCTACCTTCGTATAGCATTTCCACCGCAGAATTGTATGAAATGAATTTACGATCACGACAAACAGTCGATGCTCAAACTCCACTAGTTATCATTGAACAACTTGATAGTGATGGTAAAGAATCAGAATTAATTAACAAGGAACCAAAACAAATTGGTAGAAATCAAGCGCCTCTTGGAAAACAACATCAAGCTGAACCAACCTATCTAGAAAGATTGACTTTGAGAAAATCAAGCCCTTAGGCTGAATTCGACTTATTAGTTGAATTACAAAACTTATTTGTCAAAATTACCTTGTTACAAGCTATGAAGGATGTACCGATATATGCAAAGACTCTAAGGGAATACTATTCAAAGAAGCCTACAAAGAAATCCAAAGACCCCCTTACTATTCACGTCATGAGAATATTATTAGATTTTATGATGGGAAAGTCAATATCTGTAAAGTATGGAGATAAAGGGAACCCAATTCTGACAGTGCAAATTAATGGGATAGAAATTTCGAATGTGTTGGTAGATCTGGATGTTGCCATCAATGTTATCACCACTGAAACCATGCATACATTAGGTCTTCGTAACTTGAAGCACACACCTACAGTATTAGAACTAGCAGATCGATCTATAGTAAAACCAGTAGGAAAGTTAGAAGTGTTGGGTTTTGTTATATTCTTTCCACAACTAACCCTTGTAGTTAACCGGGGGGTTAGAGGGGGCATAGAGCCCCCTTCATTGTTCCAATTTGTAGTGGGTGGGGGGGGTCATAGGGGTTTGAGGCATACCCGTAAACCTTCACGTTTCACTTGTTGACAAAAGATGCAGATTTTGTGTGGACAAATGACTATGATGTAGCCTTCACGAAAATCAAGGAATTGGTTTGTAGCGCTCCGATCCTTAGAGGGCCAAACTAGGCATTACCATTCCATATTCACATGGATGCTTCCCAGACAACGGTTGGTGTAGTATTTCGACATCGAGAGGATAGGGTACCATATGCAGTTTACTATGTTAGTAAGAATTTGGCCCCTGCTAAATTAAATTACAGAGTGATTGAAAAAGAGTTCCTTCCTATCATCTATGCCATCAACAAATTTCAGCATTGCATTACCGAGTATCCTACCTTTGTACATACTGATCATGCAACTATCAGGTACTTAATGAATAAACCTGTTACCCCTGGTCGTATTACAAGATGGCTTTTTCTAATACAAGAATTTGACATTACTATAGTAGATAAGCCAGAAGGACAATGTGGTTGCTGATTTCCTGTCTAGGATAGAAAATGATGGTAAGAATACACCCATTGAAGATAATTTTCCAGATAAACATATTTTTGCAGTTTCTACTAACACTCTGTGGTATGCAAATATTGCTAACTATCTTGCTACAGGGAAGGTGCCTCATCATTTGTCCTATAAGGATCAGAGGAAGATTATTCATCATAGTACCCGATATTCATGGATAGCAGAGTATCTCTTTCATACAGGGGTTGATCAACAAATTTAGCATTGTGTGGTAGAGGATGACATCTATGAGATATTAAAGGCCACCCATGATGGACCTTGTGGAGGACATTTTGCAGATAAGAGAATAGGCCACAAAGTGTTGTAGATGGGATACTACTAGCCTTCCATCTTTCGTGATGCTTTGGATTATGTCCATAGATGTGATAGTTGCCAATGGATGGGACAACCTGAGAAAGCAGATGAAATGCCTCTACAACCCCAGATAGTCCTCGAACCTTTCAAAAAATGGGCCATCAATTTTTTTGGACCTTTCAACCCACCTTCCCATTAGAAAGCTCACATCTTGGTTTACATTGATTATGTGACTAAATGGGTGGAAGCCAGAGCAGTCGTAAGAGCGAAAGAGCAAGTAGTGGCAAACCTTCTTTTCGAAGAAATCTTTGCTTGATATGGCACTCCAAGGGAAATTGTGTTAGATGGAGGGGCGCAGTTCACATCTCACATGATAGGGAAGTTGATGCAAAAATAGAGGGTCAAACACAAAGTGACAACCCATTATCTTCCCCAAGCGAATGGACAGGTAGAAAGTACAAATAAAATATTGGAAAATATCTTGACAAAAATAGTAGCAAGTCATCACCAGGACTGGTCACAGAAATTCCAGAAGATTTATGGGTATATAGAAAAACATGGCGGAACACAATCGAGTTTTTTACATTTGAGTTAGTCTATGGGAAATTCCCCTTGTTTTCAGTAGAATTCAAGATCAGCATGCTCATAATAGCTTTAGAAGTAGGCCTAAACTTATCAGAAGCACAGAAACACCGACTAGAACAACTCAATGAGTTGGACAAGATTCAATCGGTAGCTATCCAGAAAACTACTGATGTTCAACAGCAAAGAATGAAATGGCATGATAAATTTATTAAGAGCAAGGTGTTTCATGCAAGGGGTTGGGCATTACTTTATGACTCCCGGTTTAAAGATTTCAAAGGTAAGCTTCGCACTCATTGGATGGGACAGTATGACGTAGATGCAGTATTTGACAATGGAACAGTTAGACTAATTACAATTGATGGAAGTCATACTTCGTTCTTAGTAAATGGACACCGTCTAAAGCTATACCATCGTCTAAAATCTAGAGATGCCTTCGTTAAACATCTTTCTGATTCATCTGGTTTAATGGTTGTTGGTATAAAGGACACTCTCACTCTGCTCTTAAATATATATATATATATCTAATATATGTATATATATATATATATATATATAATATATATATAATATTATATAAATATATATATTTATATAATAAAAAAGAAAAACTATTATTACTTACTTGTACTTTGCAGGAATAACAAAGGAATATAGCCAGGAGAAATGTAACACTCGGTGTTGTTACTCCGACATTGTTGTTACTCCACTGGTGCTATTACTCCACCGGTGTTATTACTCCGCTGGTGCTACTGCTCAGCTATTGTTGTTACTCCACCGCTGCTGTTACTCCGCTGATGTTGTTACTCCGCCGGTGCTGTTACTCCAACGGTGTTGTTACTCCACGATGTTGTTACTCCTCTGGTGCTGTTACTTTGTCATTGCTATTACTCCGTCACTGCTGTTACTCTGCCGTGTTGTTACTCCATCACTACTATTACTCCGTCACTGCTGTTACTCCATGTTGTTGTTACTTCGTCAGTCATTTTGTTGTTACTCCACCACAAGGTAGGTCCCCAGGTACGTCTTTGCTAACTTTTATGGATTTAATTAAAATATTCCAAAAGACACCAATACGTGTCGTGGATAGCCGTAATTAATTTGGGGGGGGTCCCGTCATAATAAACGATGGTGTACCAGCAAAAATGCATTCATATCGTATGATTCACACCAAACTAAATCTAATCTGAACGAAAATCAAAATACTACGATGATTTCATAATCATGACCCCGACACATTGGAATTTGTGTCCGTACACAAAAAGTGCAACCAGTCGCTTCCCTAACATGCTGCATTGAACCATTGAAAGCATCCAACCGTACTGCCATAAATCGCCATCATTCTCTAAGATTTCTTCAGACGTACCATTACTGTTACCATCCTTTTTCCCAAGGAAACCATGACATTATACTGTTAGCAACGGTTTGGGTCCCTGTCATTTTCCCCTACCAGCTAATTGTATTCATCGTGCTAATCCTGCCTCTACAGCGATGGGTGGATGGTCTATGCGGCATGAGCCAGAGGACACAAAAAGAGTTCAAAACAATCGAGAAATATGGAAGGTCTTTGAAAATACAAGTTGGGATGTCTACTTTGAGAGGTTTAGAGGATTCAACGAGGCAATTGTGGTGGAATTCACACTCAATCTGGAAGAAGAAAGTTCTTGGGTCCGTGGGATAGAAGTCCCTGTTACGGAGGAAGCCATTGAAAAATTTAGCGGGCTCCCTCAATATGGACAGAGATGGTTTTCAAGGAGAACTTCCCTCCCGAAGTTTCCTGAAGCCTTTTTGCAGGCAGGAGCAAACAATGCTCAGAAGGGGTGAGGATATGACCGAAACTTGTTACCGCATCCATGGGGAGAGGTAGCAAAGTTTATAATAAAGTATATAACTTTCCGAGGGGAGGTACTCCACTATGTTCAAATATCATCTTCGGATATTAGCTCACCTCTGATTCCCTCAAGCAGAGGCGTTCTCATTAAATGTGCCTTATTTCCTACTAAGGAGTCTTCAGCTAATGACTCAGTCTGCTCAATGGTCACGACAGGTGATGGCGATGATTACCCACCATGGGCTAGTCCAGCTACTCGTGATGAATGCAATTAGTCAGATTCTAATCCAGTGGGAGCTATTTTGGGATTCCACAGAGGAAGAGATAGCAGCCATTGTGGCCACCAGGGAAGAAGAACCAGAAGCAATGGAGGCAGAATATGGAGAAGGAGATTACTATGTTGACCAAGAGGAGCTAGAGGAGATGGAAATGGGATCCGAAGAACTTGAAGAAGAGGTTGCTCCTCAAGAGCAAGATGCAACTGCGGAACTAATGGAAGATGGAGGAGTCAACATAGAAGGCCCACTAGTACCATGGTTGAGGCTATTCCACAAGAACCAACCTCGACTATGGAGCTAGCAGAGAAAATTGACAACACGACAACCACAGCAGAGGCACCACAATAGGCAAGGATGGGAGAATTGGTTGATATTGCGGTTGAAGGTACCCCACAAGAACTTCTCGCCACCGTGGCACCAAGGGAGGAAGGCAACCCGAATGAAGATGAGGTTGTGGCCACCCTGACCATAGAACCAATGGAAGAGGACGAACCAGGACGAGAAAAGCTCAGAGCTAGGAGAACCATGGAAACTACAAAGGAAGTTCTAGGAGAACTAGGGCATGAGGCTGGTGTTGCTCCACAAGAACCAGCATCAACCTCGAGACCAAACACTGTACAAGCAAGGAACACAACCCAGAATAGAATTGCAAAGGCTAGAATGGATATCCCTACCAGTTTTCCTTCTTCTCTTCTATTCCAAGAGGATCAAGGGTATCTCGTTCCCCTCGGTGCACAGAAGAAGATATCGTCGTTCCCCCTGCTTTGAAATTTGACAGGTCGAACAGAAGAAGAGGTGCTGGAGGATTGTTGACTGAGGACTCCCAATAGGACCCTTTTGAAGGAAAAATTGGAGAAAAGGAGCCTGAAACATCACAAAGACCACAACCGGGTGGGATAGATGTTGCCCAAACAACAAGCATCTCAGAGCTTGAAAATCAGAAAGAGTGAGATATCCCTGAGGCAGGGGAACCTGAAGGGGTTCTAGTAGAAATATTAATGAGTGATCATCTCACAAGGGCACCACTAGTCGTAGGGATCACACAACAAAAGGAAGCAACCGTTGGTCAAGAGGAGGGACCAAGCGAAGCGGTCCCGATGATAGAGCCACTGGTAAGGCTGGGAAAGAAGGTCATAAAATATGAAATAATTAAGGAATAACGACCAATGAAAGGAAACCTGGCAGTCGGCGTAGCAGAATATTTCCTGGGGGATTTACCTCCAGCTGAACTAGTTGCAGAAGCTGAAGAGGTCATGGTTAAGCAATAATGGGTGGAGTTGTGTGAACAACGAAGACTACCTATCAGAAAAAAATACTAGCTGCAATTCAGAGAAACCATGCAGCTCAAGACAGAGTTTAGGAAGTTAAGAAAATAGGTACATAAATTGTAGAAATAGGTAAAGAAATACAAGCAATGGGCCAAAAGGTCCCAAACCATAGTAGTTGAAGCAGAGACTTAGGTGGACCAGATAGCCACAACTTTTGTTGCCACTCAAACAACCCCGGTCGAGCAACTGTTTGAAGACTATGAATATGTGCTAATAGCCAAAATGAAGACTTGGAAATCCACTTTCGCACAGTATCAAAGTGAGGTAAAAAGAGCTTAGGAACGAGCCTCCACAACCATTTTTGAATATGTGGAGCGTATAGATGTCATGAGGTTGAGGCATGTGAAGCAACAGCTCAAGATGGAGTAGCTGGAAAGGCAAGTGGCAGAATTGAAAGCTGATAAGGAGTATATGTTTAACTTAGCACAAGAGGTGATGGCATGTCATTCCCCTACTTCTTGTTATTCTTTATTCTTGCCTGAACATTTTCTTTTCTTCTGCATGGAGAGCATCAAGAACGAAATAAGTTATGAAATAGAGGATGATGTACAATTCCTCCGCATATTGAGGAGGCATGACTTGCCAACTCAGCATTTGATGTGTGAGTTTTACATGCATGGGTATCAACTGCGGATGGATAGAGGATTCATCCCAATCCCATATGTGCGAGACATTCATTTAAGGGCTCTCACCTCTTACACTTTTAATCAAATCAGTTGGCAGAAGGCTTTTAATACATTTGAGTCCAATCAGGTTACAAAGCCCTTTATAGTAAGAGGAGAACATGAAAGGTCAATAACCATGTTCAATAAACACAACACCTTTTTGGGAATTGTGGGAAACAAGGAAAGAATGCTAAGAACACAAAAATGGTGCCTTGACCTTTGCGTCAAACAAATAGTCCGGAATAGGGAATCGTTTGGAGCACCAAATTTTGCACGAGTGCTCTGCAAAGTGTCAAGGTATGTGGCATGCATCCAAACATGCGGGGTCCAGTGGATGGGGATCTGGTTCGAGTTCCCCACCATCTAGTTGCTAGTGGAAAATCACGCCCTAGCATATAATGTTCTGGGTGATTGGTGGAAGGAAATCCTCCTCTCAGAAGGTTTTAAGGTTCCAGGGATAGAGATGGTCGAAGAGTATGATCTCGCTCAACGCCAAGAAGCCAACATTCTGCATAACCCATACCTATGGAGGTGGTGAGCTGCATGAGGACATCCAGAAGGCTAGTTGGGGGGAGATGTTGGGCACCAAATCGGGCTATCTTTCTGCTGCATTTCCATCCCTCTTTTTGTCATTTTTGCACTTAATCATTTGTATTTATTATGCTAAATCCGCAAGGTAATTACCCCTTTCCTATATTTTGGAATATTTTATTAATGAATAAAGTTGCGGGGTTTTGCCTATTCACAAAACTAAAATGCATGTTTGACCGCAGCTTCCAGAGAACAAGTACCGATCTTTCAGCGTCCCGTAGCAGATCCGCAATTCACAGCAACGACCAGCCATAAGGAAGCCATGTAGCTGGAGTCCCAGATGTCGCTGAAGCATTCTTGGCCCATTTTCTAATCTTGTTCATCTAGGTGTTGATGCCGTTTTGAACCAATGTATATTTCTGGGTATACGGTTACCAGGTTTTGGGGAAGGATGTTGTTCTCCTTCGCTTTGTGTAAAGGACAGGTTATTCCTGTAGAGGGGGGACTCCCCATCAATATTGTAATAGTTTTCTTCCAGTTAATAATATACTACTCCCTTTGCTGCTCCACTCTTCGCTATGATTAATGCAGCCCTGATCAGAGAGCTGGGCCCACTCTTCTGATCAGGTGTTGCGTAGTTTCTGTTGTGTGTCATTTATCATTTCATGGTTTCTGTTGTAGATTGTTATTTCTTGTAATTTCTTTTCTTGAGTACTGCAGTTAAATTCAATTTTATGGCAATGCTTTGAGTATTAATCACGAACCCTTGGTTGGCAACGGATGGTAATCTTGCCCCTACAAATACTTTGTGTGTTTCCTTGAAAAGGATACGCACCCAGATTGATAAATTAATGTAGGAAAAAGGGTGAATAGATTGTTCATACCTGGACCCCAACAATAACATTATTTTCTCTCACCTCTAATATGGGTTTCTCTTAGAAATTTCAATATTACTCACCTCCGATGCTCAACATCACTGGTCTCACCTCGCTCTTTATCTCATCAGACCTCATAACCTTTTTAAAACCTCAGATCTTGTTCACAATACTTAAGATATCCAATGGCTCCATTCCTCTTATCTCTGATATTTTACTTGACCTCTGATGTTCCGATATCCATTCTTCCCAAGGTTTTCATGACTTTACCTTATGCTTCCTAATACTCTTCATACACCAGACCTCAAGATTTTGGACTATTGTAACTTCATTTTAAAACCTCCAATACCACTTCATCTTTGTGTCCAATGTCACATCTTCGACAGGCTTGGTTATAAAATCTTGATTTGTATATTACAATTTGTATAAAGGTTTCTTAACACATAGAGAATTTATTTCATATTAGTTATGTAATTTTGTGAATATAATATTATGATAATGTTAAATAATGTATTTTATTAATATTACGTTTAATAATTTAATTAAATTAATTTCTGATTAATATTTTTATTTTGTAAATAATTTAATTCATATGAGAATTATATTGGATTTTGTAATTCATTCAACCACTTTTTAGTTTGTAATTTAATTAAATATTTTTATATAGAATGTATATAATTAATATAAAAACTGTAACTAATTAGTTAGTAATTAATTTTAATTGTATATTTAATTAGAATTAGAACATTTAATTATAATTTTTATATTTTAGCCCAGGGATGACATTTTCCAAAATTCGGATTATTTTGGCACCTCATCTTTGGAGAGACATATTTGGATATTTACTCAACCAAATTAAGCCCACAATAGCTTGTTGGAAAGCTAAGATGGAGGAGGAAAATCAGGGATAATTAAGTTTATAAAATATTATCATTTAATGTCCTATAAATCCGGTGGAAGGAAAAGTGACAAATTTGAAACAAAATTATTTTTATGTTGATTTGGAAAAAAATTATTAGTTTTGGAAAATGGTCGTTACTAATTCCTCTTCCAATATTTCGCAAAAGCAAATCAAACTCAACAGAAGAAATCACATTTTGAAATTTATTTGGATTTTAATTTATTGTTTTATTTTTAACAATTTGTTGAGAATGAGTTTTTGTTTACTATTTTGTTCATCAAATATGTTTTAATTTCTGAATTTCAATTGATTATGGCAAGAGAGCATTTGAAGATATGAGGAAGAAAAAAATTTGATCAATAGAATTGCTCCAGCAAGAGAGCACATAAAATTTTGACAACCAATTTTTTGGAGCAAATTTATTGTTCGACAATTCTCTCATTTTAATTTTCTTTTGTAATTATAATTTGGACTTTTGTTGAATGGAAATAGGGTTCATTTTATCTTCACTAATGGAATTTTGAAGCACTATTGTAATGTATTTTCGAGCTGGAGAAGTAGGAGGAAAATTTTAGGAGTTGGGATTTTTTTTTTTTTAGACTTTGTATTGGGAGCAGAGCTTGCACTATTACAACTCTTTCTTTTAATGTCAAGGCTTATGATTTAAGAAATATTGTTGGAGATCAAATCAAGGAACAGAGCAAGAGACCATGTATTCACATGCTCATCTTCATCTGTTGTCAATTTCTCTTTTCATTAGTTTACTTCTAATTTTTGTTTTTCTTCTTTTGCAGGTCTTCATTGGCTTGATCCGAAGACTTTTTTTTTATCAATTAGATTTCAAAATAAGTAAGCAGCTAGTCTTTCCAAATTCTCAACATGTTCAAGGAAGTATCTATTTTCTTATCAGAATTTTCGTACTTTTTATTTGTGCTTCTTTGCATGTTTCCCTTTCTTTGGAAATTTAGCAATATGAGTCAATAATCATAACTTTGTCTCTCATTGATGCAGTTGAAATTAAAATCTTGACTCTTTCTTATTCATATTTGTGTATGGAAAATTTTCACAAATTTCTTGCAACAAATTGTAAAAGTGCTCCTATCCAACTTTTCACATTCTGAATCTTACATTTTCTAGGTTTATTTGAGCCTTTGCACTAAACTCATTCATCTTGCATCCATTTTAGTCCCATTCCTTTCTACCGAAATGATTCACAGCCTTTAACTAGATGACTAGGTGACTTTGGGAATCTACATTCTTCAGGGTGTCTACACATCGATCTTATCTTTGTGTCTCCATTGAACATACATCTTCACATGTAGATTTGAGCTTCTTTTACTCTTCACATCAATCTTCCTAGCTAATGAAAAATTTCATCACCTGTAGTTTGCTTACATTTTCATCTTTATCTTACAATTGGTTTCTCATTTCATCAACTTGATCATTTATAGTGTGCATCCTCATTTACTTTTCAATAACATTCTTGAGCAGCCACTATGATGATACAACTGGTAAACAATTTTGGAACAGGTAAAGGTAATGGATCATGGTTAATTCATGTTTGAATTCTCTTTTGTTTAAATTTTTAATATATCACTCCATATTTAGCATGCAAAAGTTTAAGACCTCTCCATCTACACATATGCACCACATAGATTGAGACTCGGTCTTCATTTTTGAGAGTTTATGAAAATCATGGAGTTGAAAACGAAATCTGAAATATAAAGAGGGCAATTTCCACTGCAATTCATAAAAAAGTACATATTCATTTTTCATTTTTGATGGATCTAATTTATTCTTATAACTCCTTAAATGTGAGACATCATTCTTGTAGTTTTACTGCTTGCTTTAATTTAGACATAATAAGTTATGATTTTGGGTCAATGAAATTTACATAACTTCTTCATGCTTTTACTTCCGATTAAAAAGACGAGATTATATTTTGTTGGAGAATATAATATATCTTAGGTAAGATCAAACAAAATTTTCCAATGGTAACTTTCATATTCCCACTTTCATTCATTTCCTTTTCTTTAAATTTAGTTTTTGTTTTGTTCTTAGTTTTGCTGATATATATCTCTATTTTGCAAAACCTCAAGAATTGTTTCACACCCCTGTTGGCTCATATTTGACACTTAGTCTCTTTTGTTTTGTGTGTTTTTGAATTTTTGGAGAAACAGTGATAATCCTCATCAAATCAACTAAACCGGGGAGTTTCTAAACCTTTAGTTTCTTTCTCTAGTGTTGGCTTGATAAAAAATTTGTTAACATGCTTTCATTGCAGGTTTTGTTGTGAAACAAGAAAAATTACAGCACACAGAGACTTCTCATTTGCTTAATTTCACCTCATGATTGTTATTTCCCTTACAATTTATAAGCCTAATTGCTTATAACTTTGCAAGATAAAATTAGTTTAAATCTCAACATAAAATGAACATACACTTGACTATCTACTTTTACTTTTTTGATTGAGACATTTGTATAATTAATCTTGTTGGGTTTGCCTTTTAATTTGAGGTTGTCTTTCAACTTTTCCTTTCTTCATTTCACATTTTTTGAGCTTGATTTCCATTTATTTTTCCTTTTTCCTATTGATTTTGGTGACTCCGCTAAGATTTATGTGGAAGGTCATTTCTCCTCACCCAACTTTGGTTGGCATACATGGGAAACATTTACTCTATCTATCTCAATGCATTTTTTTTACCATTAAAGATATATATTTATGGAATCATAAAGCCCTCTTACTTTAAATATTTTTCATAGAGGAACATGCATTCTTTCTCAGTAATATAGTTCACCTTTTCAAGGAAAGAACTGACTTGAGTTTAACTCAATGGATCCCTTCCATCCCTTCGCTTTATAAAAACCTCTGAATGATAGTCGAGGGGAAAGATTTGGAGTCAACATTATGAAAGTGTTATATCCATTAACAACAATTCTATTAGCATCCCACCTCTTTCAATCAGGGACATCATACACTATGCTCCAATATGCACTTATCAAAAGGGTGATTAAAAGAGGAAGCATGGGAAATACAAGTAAACCCGTTGGGGCTATGTACGCTCGTGGGCAGCCGGGTCATGCTTGTATGGCATAAAAGACAGCTTCGTCGAGGTACTTTTCAGGCCCGTTGGTAGAGAAGTGATGTCAGAGACCATTCATATCGATAGATATATGCTTTATCAAAACACTCTTATATGTGCCTTCTTCTATTTTTAATACAACATAATCCTAAAATAATTTTTTTCCTAAAATTTGGAATCATGATTCTAAATTGAGTATGTTTTGAGTAGTTATATTTTCAAGCTTATTTTACTTAATTCATTAACATGCGACCCATGCGAATTTTTTTACTGTTAAACAGTTTCGTGGAAACCATTATTTTTAAACTTTGGGTAAAGTGAAGTTCATCGTATTTAACCAGAGATAATTGGTTCTTCCCTGTGTGTCACCATTGTTGAGGTGAAAACTCAACCCCCTCATTTTTGACTTATTTATTTCAAATAATCGGTACCCTTTCCATAAAGTTTTGGCTAAATCACATTTTAATGTTTTCTTTTGGTTAAACGTCCTACAAATTTTCTATATTTTCATTTTATTCAGATTTCTCTTTTGATTGTTTCATTGCATTCTACTTTTCGCAATCTTTCCATTGGTTCTTGTTTCATTCATTTGGTTGCACGGTTTGTAAATGACACTTCTCTAAAGTTTGATAATTTTTCACTGCCAGGGCTAAAGATGTACAAATATGTTTATATATATATATCTATCTACACACACACACACACAAACACACACACACACACACACACACACATATATATTATTAATTGTAAATATTGATTTTTAGTTAGGTTTTACTAATTAATTCATTTTTCGCTAACAGTCCTACAAAATCACTGCAGCCAAAATGTAGAACAATTAAAATTGTGTTATCAGATTTTGAGAGTTAATTCAAATTTCAATTTTAATAAAATTATAAGATTCAAAATACTTTAATATCAAGTGGTTGTAGTTTTTAGTGTTGGGACTTGAGTTTACGAAGTGGTTGTAGTTCTTAGGTGGGTCCCACTTCCCGTGGACCTTATTACACACATCCCCCTCATTCCTTACTCCTTACCATGGCACCTTGGGACATCTTTTATTCTAACATTCTTTTCTCTCACCTTTGAATCTATGGCTTACTCTTAGAACTTCTGATATTACTCACCTTTCATGTCCGACGTCACTAGTCTAACCACCCTCTTTATCTCATTGGACCTTGGAATCTTTTTAAAACCTCAAAACATTTTTACAACCTCATAGCTTTTTCATAATGTAGCTGATATTCGATGGTTCCATTTCTCCGATCTCTAATATTTCACTTGACCTCTGATATTCCGATATCCATTCTTCCTAAGGTTCTGATGAATTTACCTCGTGTTTCTCGATACACTTCTATTTTGCTATTCAACAACCCCCCATTTGTTAATAGTAGTAGTCAATATTACATTAATAAATGGGGACCTTTTAAAAAATCCTTCCAAAAATAAGTTTAGCATTTAGGCATTTTCCTTATTAAATTTTGGTATAAAACAAGATATCAATCAAACACCTTTCCAAAAAAGTAGTAAATCTCTTCCTTTCCTGCATATCACACAATCAAGCATGATTGAAAGCCTTGTTAATCCACCAAAACTAGCGAAAAGAGATGAAAAGAGGACTCCATGCTAAACACTTCGAAACTAGTACGTTTCTTATATAAACTAAGTCCTAAGGCATTTCCTATTAAATTCAAGGCCCACATTGCATATCGTTGTTTATATAGGTCACACCTTAATGAGTTACCTTAAAATGTGTGAGATGCAAAATTGCGATGACAACATTTCCCTTATCGCATCGCATTTCAGACATTAAAAAGAACATTGCAAACTTACCATCCATTGAGATTGTGAAATGCGATTGAGACTTGGACCCACTCCTAAGATACGTCACAAATGAGTATTTAGGTTTGTTGCTTAACAAAAGGGGATTTACACAAGAAAACCTGACAAATAAGCTATGTTTTGGAAACAATAGTAAGCAGGCCACATCTCACATCTCGCAGAAACAAAAGAAATGATAAGGAAAATGTACAAACATAATGCGATAATGTGATTTGCAATATTGCATCACAATCACAAAATCAGCATTTTCGTAATTTAAAGGCTCGCCACCCTAAAAAAATTCTTCCTAACTTACGATTTGAACATTAATGAGCAATAAAGGTAAGAGATAATGAACCATTAGTGGGCAATTAATAAAGGTTATGGAATTTATGTGTGAAAATCCATTCAACGTGATACGATATCTTCTCACTTGCATTCAAATAAAACTCCTTTCTTATCACCTTTTCAAGTTTATCTGTATTATTCCATCTTACGTTCATTCTTATCTTTGTATATCTGATAGCTGTTGTTTTTCTCCATTTTCAGGAAAACTCCACAAAAAGAGTCTTTGAGAGCAATGGAAAAGAAGGGCAAGGTAGTTTTGTCTAAGAAATCAAAAATGACTCCTTTATTCACAAATACGATGTGTAGCAAAGAAGGAGGAACCTCCACCTGGGAAACCATGTATGATTTATTAGAAGAAGCGGAACCAAGACCTATGGAAACAAAGGTCACAACTAATTGTAATGTTTCCTCAGATGCTTCCATTTTTTATATGGCATGCTCATTTCTGCATCACATAGTCATGCGAACAAAGATAATCCATTATACAGATATGGTTAAGTCGATAATTAATCAGGTCGATATCTCAGACATAGAATTTAAGAATAACAGCCAAGAGGTTATGGGATCTTTTTCACTAGATAACCTATGGATTATGTACCACCTACAAGAGCCAAAAATGATTTAAAACAAACAGCTCCTAGAGAATTTTTCCAAAGAGAACGAGGACCCAACAGATATCACCAGGACCTGGTCGAAAAATGAGGGGAAGATAAAAAAGGACAAAGCAGGAATGTACTCTACTGCATCTATTTCTCCCCCTCATAGTTTTGCAGCAACCATGCTATGTATGATGTTTGGCAAGCCCCATAGCTCTAAAATTTCCCTAGAATGGCTACCATTAATAGATGCAGCCATAAATGCAACCATAATGAATTGGGCCCAAATTCTGTCTCATAATTTAGCAAATGAGATAATCGATTATAGGAGGAAAAGGAGTATCTCTTCAAGGGTTTACCCTCCATTTTTTATGAGTGCCTATGTGATGGATGCAATTTGTTTTGGTTCAAAATTTCCTATCATGGGATGGAAGTGGACTGTGAAGGATCCACTTCCCATTCATATATATCATAAGGACATGTGGGAGTCTCAGTTTCACCCCCATTTCTACAAAATTTGTCATGGAGTCATGCTGGCTATCCATAAACATGTTTACAACCAAAATGCCCCTAGGTTTTTTAAGGAACCTGAAGTGGATATCCTCCTAGTGGCCAGATGATTTGGGGAGGAAACATTCACATATATCATAGTATTTGAGAGCATTACCTCACTGCATGTCCTCGACAAAATGATGGCTAGAGAGATAGCCTACCAAACAACGAGTGAAGGTGAGCTGAGCAAAGGATTAAAAGAGTAGAAAAAGGCCATTTGGCTTACATTTCTGTTGCACTGTGGAGAATTTTCACTACAAGATTTTGGGCATGCATGCAAAGAAGTGGAGATCATGAAATCTCTAAAATTACCTAAATTCCCAGGAAGACAGTACAACCCAAATGGCATTGCCAATGCCTTCACTACCCTGGTGAAAGTGAAGACATTCACTCATGAGGAAGATGCATTTGATGACGTCTTCCTACAGAAAGAAACATTCGCAGATGTGAAGCACATGGCATCACAATTTTTTGACCTAGAATAGCTTGAAGCCTTTCATGAATACAAAGAAAGGAGATTGTTAAATGTCCCATTGGGCCAATTACAGTTTGAACCAATATGGGAGCCAACTCCCAGCATAAGCCTAGAAGAGAGCTCCAGAGAAACTTCTAAAGATGATTCTGAAGAAGAGTCCCGAGAGAAGTCTACTAGGGAATCAGAACACTCAGAACAATAGTCATAGAATGGGGGAAGTAAAGGAAAGGAGTTAGAAAAGGATACAATCGGATCTACAAAAAAAACAGTTGAGCAAACCTCAGCTAAAAAACAAGCTGAAATTCACTCCACCTCCACCCAGTAAAAAAAAATCCCCGGTGATTGATTTAGAGAAAGAATGGGAGCATTTTAATAAAAATATCCATACAGAGGGACAAGCACCTAAGCTATAGACTCCACAACACAAAGCAACTCAAGAAATTATAATAGAGAAAATTGTAAGTACTCAAGAGGTAGAGCACATTCCTGCCACTCCTACCTCTGAAATTGTTTTGAGAATTGAGGAGATTCCTCCTTTAGATGTGTTCTATAGCCCAACCCCCAAATCTATCATCAAAAGGCAAAGAAAGAAGAGGAATTTGGATGCTATAGTTGCTATTATTCCCGATACTGAATCAATGGATATTTTCTGGAAAGATTCACCCATTGACCCATATCAGAACCTTACAAAACTGTCGTAGTTTGCAGGAACCTATGCTATAGCGGCTATTGATAAAGCAACAAAGGTACAAATGTTGCTCAGAGAAAAGGAATTGCATTGTTGGAACAACAATTAGAGAAAGAAAAATATAACCAGCAATTGGAATTGCAAATAGCCAAACTCTAGCAAGAATTCGAGTAGATGCAAATAAAAACTCAAGACAACTTAGCAGAAAAGGAAGCAAAGATACAAGCAATAACATATAAGGATAAGGATAGTTCGAAAGTTGATCAATTTATAATTGAAGCACTCAACCTTAACTCCAGCTAATGCACCAAAAAGAACTTCTATGCCAAAATATCTCGCAATTAAGTCCTTATTAGGAGACTAGTGAGAAGTTAACGAGTCAAGTCGTTGACATAAGACTTGAATATGATGAGGTCTTGAAAAGAGTTTCAGACTTCATGTTGGGAACGGGTTCCCCCAAGAGCAGTTTTGGGGCTAAAAGCCCATGTTTTGGGTCAATTTTGTAATAAAGTTGTAAAGTCTCCACATTTTGTGGTCGCGGAGTGCAAAGGTGTCAAGAGTCATAAAGGGTTTTGCACCCTTATTTTGTAAAGTGTCAAGTCGGCTGTAAAGATCTACCCATGGCCTGCAGACCATGGGATTGTATAAAAAGGAGCTAAGTAAGCTCTAAGTAGTTAGTAGTGAAGTAGAGTTGATATGGTTTCTACAGAGTGATATAGTTTGGAGAAGTCTAAGTGTTTTTGGGTCTTAACGTAAGTAGAGGCTCTGCAGCTGAGTGCGCAGAGGCCTAGGGTAGAAGTCCATAGCTAAGTGTGCAGACCCCTGCAGCTGTGTATGTAGGGTGGATAGAGTCTATATTAAACTAGAGATATCAATAAAGAGAAGTATTTTGAAATTACTGTGTATTTAGTCTCTATTAATGCATCTGATTATATTGTGTTATGATCTGGATTTATATTACATTGTTTATTTGATGCACGAATGTATGTGATTATATCTGTTAATTGAACGCAAGTAAGAATATCAGTTTACGTGACGATAATTGTAATTGATTGGTAGAATAAGTAAAACACTTGAGATAAATTGGGAACCTATACAATACATCATGATAGGAGCGCGAAAGTACTTGAACCACTGGTTAGGGCTGCGCAAAGGTCAATCGCACACTTTCGCAAAGGTGCTGAAGGGAGAGATAGAGGGTAGATTGATAAGCCCTAAGACTTAGTGACCTGCACGAAGGAAGGATCAAGGGGTATAAACCGACATAATGACCATCTTCGGGTGCGAAAACTTGGTTCCGCCATCCCCCCATACTGCTTCGGGTGAGACTTCAGTTCGCACTCCGCAGGCTGATGCCGAAAAGGCCAGTAGTGTAGGGATTTGTTTGGCTAACTAACACTGAACTTGGTTCAGGGCCCACAAAGCCAACAAATGGTTCTGTTGCCAGGACTGGGAATCTACATGAGAGATGTGTGATTTCATAGCATTGGAATCCAACTAAGAAAGAGATCAAAGGCTAGTTAGATAGGAAGATCCACAAATTCGCAGCCCAGGAGAACAGAAATCTGCGACTGACGAAGGAACAGTGGCTAGACAGGCACCCATATACAGAAATCCATGAGAAAGTTTTATGTTCCTTTCTAGTTGAGTTAGATGAGTGGATCGCGAAGCTAGCAGATAGCTAAGGAAGGTGGAGGCTTGATGGTCCTATTTTCTGGACCTCAGAGTTAGAACAGAGACTGGAAGCCTCTAAGGATAAGATTGCCCGCGTTGTCGATCATTAGTTCAAATGTATCATAGGAGATTTTATGGCTGATTCATGGTCGATACCTCAGTCAATTACAATGAGGCAGAGGGGCGCTTTTTCAAAGGTCCATGAGGTAAGTACTTGAAGTCTTTAAATACTTGGATTAAGATGTTATTGTGTGAAAAACAATTTATGCAGCTACCTTGATGTTCGAAGCTACGCGAAGTGGAAAGAATTACAGGAACGAAGGAAGAAAGGGTCCTGAATATAGCCCACTGATTTCACCTCCTTTGAGTGATTACGGGGAGTAGCACAAACTTCTCCACGAAGTGCAGTTCAGTTGATAAAACAAGGGTTCCCATGGCTACCACCTCCACCTTCACCACCATCACCTGTGACTTCGCCCACACCACCTCCACCACAGTTCAACATGGTGAATTGAGTGAAGCTGTCATTGTTTAAGGGCTTGGGAAATGAGGACACAGACTAGTTCTGGTTCATCGTAAAAGTTGTATGGGAAGCTCAAGGTGTCACAGACGATCACATGAAGAAGGTGATGTTGGTTAGTGCTTTGCAAGATCACGTGCTAACTTGGTACATCAAGTACTTTAATGATAACCCAAACCTTGAATTGGCAGAGATCCAGACTGTGCTGAATAAAGAGTTCAGTAGGCCTAAATCCGAGGTGCAGTCGATTGTGGGGTTCAAGGAAATAGTGATGAAACTAGGTGAGACACCTTGGGAGTTGGATCAGAGGTTAAAGTGTACAATCCGTGAAGCTAACATGAATTTAACAGGTGGGCAGCACCACAAATGGTTTGTGGCTTCGCTCTTGCCTCACCTAAGGGTTGCATTGTCACAACAGAAGATTATAACTCAGGCAGAGGCAAGATGCAAGATCCAAGTTTAGGGGTTCAACAGATCCATGCATAGTTGCAAAATATTTTTCTCGAAATGCAAAGTCTGAAGCAAGATAAAATAGTTCAGCGAGAGGCACATGAAGAGATATGGTGCCACTTCCCCGTCTTTGCGAACTATATTGCAAGAGGAGGACCGATGCCTTTGATGTCAGAAGCCCAAGCAGTGTCAAGAGCAGGGCCTATGTTATGGTGCACTATATGTCAAGTAGTAGGGAAACATACGATTGATCATTTTCATTTGCTGTGAAAGTTTGTACAAACACCGCAACAACTATTCTACAACTTTTATAAGTTAGTAGGGTATGATGAGCGCAATTGCTGAAGTTATGAATTGATGATGGATAGAACACCTGCCTATAGAGTTCAGGCATAAACGTGATCTCCTGACCAGGGCGTTGGGATGGTGCAGACAGGATTTCAGGGGCATGGACAAGGACGAGGCAGAGGAGGACTTGGCAGAGGTCGGGGACAACCGATCTATTACAATTGTGGAGGACCAGGACAATATGCCCATGAATGCACTAACCCAACACATAAATTTTGCAAATATTGTACTCAGTTTGATCATGAGATCAAGGACTATCCTACACTAATAGCAAGGATACGTGACAAAGTGGTGCTACCTCCAAAACCAACTTAGAACCTGCAAATGATGAGGGTTGAGCCTCACGTAGAAGATCCAAATGTGAATAAAGTGCTCCGAAGAGGAATTGCAATGGGCGACAATAAGGGGAAACAACCTGAAGACAGTGCATGGGTTTGTAAATCTCTAGAGAAGGAGGTTGAATTTGATTCGGAGTGTGCACGCGAAATGTTCATGGAAGTAAATAAGAGCTTTTTTTAGGCCTCTACCTCAGGGCGATGGGATAAACCTATTCAGGAAATGGACCCTACTATGCTTACGACCTTTCTAGAGACCTACATGAAGCTACTGCACGATATCAAGGCTGTGAAGAGGTTACAAGAACTTATAAATAGATGTGCCAAAAACACTTCGGGTGAACCGAGTGTGGTACGAAAGATTGGTAAGCATAAGGAAAGGAAAGGACGTGAGGTGAGACTCACCACACAGATAGGAGAATATGAAATGGATCAACTTATTTTGGATCTAGGGTCAGATGCGAACATTTTTCCAAAGTAGACTTGGGAGAAGATAGGGAAACCCGTGCTACAGTGGTCTCTGATTCAGTTAAGGATTGAAAAGTAGCAGAAGATGATCCCCATGTGAAGGTTGCAGGGAGTAACTGTAGATATTAAAGGTGCAAGTGCATTTACTGATTTTGAAGTAATAGAAATTGTGGATGACAGCAAACCCTACCCTGCACTCCTTGGCATTGATTGGGCCATTGACATGAATGGGATAATCAACTTAAAGAAGCTCAAGATGATATTTGAAAATAAATTGCTTTAGGTAATAGTACCCCTACATCCTGCAGAAGGATCGCGCTATACTGAACCAGTCCATGATTATGAAAGCGATGACAATTTGGAATGCATATATAAGATAACAATGCGAGAACAAGATTAGGTGAATTTGAGAGCAGATGGATGAATTACATGGGATCAAAAGAGTTCCTGCACCTCAAACTTGGATGAAGAATTAGAGCATTGGCAGAATTGGATACATCAAGTAACTACACTGAGCTGTAACATGATGACCCGGTTGCTACGTTGTGTGTCATCAGAGGTAAGAAATCTACCCACTTATGATGGCTTGAATGATGTGGATGTGTTTTTGGATGCATTTGAGAGGGAATTACCAGAGAAGCAGTGTTTCCAGGCTTTGGACTGGGCACTGTGTGCTACACCCACAAGATGGTGGGGTATGCACAAGGGTAGTTTTGATGATTGGAGCAAGTGTAGGAGGCTAATGAGAACACACTTTGGGAAGCCAAAGGTATGAGTGACATGCAAGTATGATGGGAAGGATGATCTGCATGAAAACTTGGCCAAATGGGCTAAGGCCTATGGAGCGGAACCCCAACCTGAATGGGTGCACTTGTTCTATCACACCCTGGGTGTCATCCCGATGAACTGGTACTTGGAGACAAAGCTCTGCCATGGCACAGAAGAATGGGATATTTTGCATGAAGGGTTCATAATGATGTTCAACTTCGAAGATGGGTTTGACTGTATTGATGAAGCATTACAAGAAGTTAAAGCAGCGATCTTTAGGATACCACAGGATCCTTTGGATCTTATTCGACCTGATTGGACTACTCACCTAAGCCACGCCTTGGGATGCTATAACGTGGCTGTTGAAGAAGAAGATGAGGACCCCTGAAAGATTAATATCCTTGAAATCGAGGGTCACCACGAGGTTGAGGGACTGCCAATTGAGAATCCTATTATAATCGCGCAATTGAAAACTAAACAGATAAATATTGGCACGAAGGTGGAGCCCAAATTCATGAAGATTGGAGATTACTAGGATGATGCGATGGTAGATAAGGTCACGGAATTTCTCTGCGAATACCAGGATTTGTTCCCTACCAATTTTACGGAGTTAAAGGGCATTATAGGACACCTTGGTGAAATGAAGATCACGTTAAAACCTGACACGAAGCCAGTCAAGCAAAGACCTTACTGTCTCAATCCGAATTATAAGGAGAAGGTCCACTTAGAGTTAGATAATATGCTCGCAGCAGACATCATTGAGTCCATAGAGGAATCTGATTGGTTGAGCCCAATGATTGTATAGGAAAAGAAGCAGAAGGATGAAATAAGGATATGCATAGATCTTAGGAGTTGAATGATGCTTGCATGCATGATCCTTTCCCGACTCCGTTCATTGATGAGGTATTGGATAATGTAGGTGGCCAGGAAGTGTACTCCTTCACTGATGGGTTCTCTAGGTACCATTAGATCAAAATTGCACCTTAAAATAGAAGCAAGATGACCTTCGCAACTGAATGGGGATGTTTTCAGTACATCGTAATGCCTTTTGGATTAAAGAATGCACTTGCAATTTTTTCATGTGCATTCATTGCTGCATTCAAAGACTTCATTCATAAGTTTCTGGAGGTGTAATTTGATGACTGGATTGTGTTTGGGTTGGTAAAACACCATGTGGCAATTTTTCACTTAATGCTAGTTACTTGTCGAAGGTACCATATTGTGCTCAATCTGAAGAAATGTTTGTTTTGTGTCCCTTTTGGGATTCTATTAGGTCATGTGGTATGCAGATAGGGATTGATGGTAGGCCTCGTGAAGATCATAGTGATAATTAACTTGGAGGTGCCAAGGAGTGTGAAATAGTTACACACAACATTGGGACATACTGCGTACTATAGGAAGTTTATCAAGGGATATGACCAAATCATCACGCCTATGGAGAAGTTGTTGAAAAAGGATGTCACGTTCTTTTGGAACGACGACTGTCAGAAAAGCATGGATGTGCTGAAAGGAAAAATAGTCACCACGTCGATTTTAGTCTTCCTGGATTGGGAGAAGGAGTTTCATGTACATATAGATGCATCATGTATAGCACTAAGATCAATATTGACACAGGCTGGTGAAGGAGAATTGGACCATGCTATAGAATTCGCAAGAAGGAAGTTATCCACGGCTGAGAAGAACTATTCCACCACTGAGCGCAAAGGACTAGCCATGGTATACGTGATCCAAAAGTTTAGACACTATTTGCTGGGTGGACATTTTAAGATGTATATGGATTATTCTGCATTGAAATACCTGGTCAATAAGCCTGTGTTGGGGGGGAGAATCTGCAGGTGGTTGTTATTGTTCCAAGAGTATGATTTTGAAGTTATTGTGAAGCCTAGACAACTGAACGTGGGACCAGATCATTTGTCATGCATCGAAAAGGGATAAGAGCCAACTAATTTGGAGGAGGGATTGCCTAACACACAACTATTTGTAGTGCACGTCATGGATGGTCACTTTGAAGACATCATACACTTCCTAACGACAGGAATTGCCCTGGAAGGCTACACCACCAATCTAGAAAAATGAGTTAGTGGTGCATGCGATAGACTTTCCTGTCATTGCCAGACATCTGTACAAAATGGGGTCTGATGAAGTATTGCGATGATATGTACCAGAGTGTGAAAGAATTAGTATCCTCGTAGATGCTCATGGGGGTGCCACGAGAGGGCATTACACAGGAAGGGCGACCGAGCAAAAGATTCTACGTGCACGGTTGTGGTGGCCAACCCTCCATAAGGATTCAAAAGCCTACTACAGGGGGTGCGACATGTGTTAAAGGATAGACAGGCCATCGCAGAGAGATGAGCTACCCTTGAACCCACAAATGATGTTACAACCTTTTAAGAAATGGGCAATAGATTTTGTGGGACCCATCTAGCCTCAAGGAAAGAAGATGGGTGCGTGGTACATTATCACTATGACCGAGTATTTGACTCGATGGGTGGAGGCACAGTTAGTGAAGGATTACATAAGTGCGACCATTGTGAAGTTTCTATTTGAGTATGTACTGACGCGATTTGGGTGTCCAAATATTTTGATGAGTGATCGTGGTACACACTTTCTAAACAAAATGATCAGCACACTGACGACGGAATTTCAGGTATATCACCAAAAAAGCACACTTTATCACCCACAAGCTAATGGGACAGTGGAAGCATTCAATAAGGTACTAGAGAACGTGCTGACTAAGGTTTGAAATGCTCAATGAAATGATTGGGACTTGCGTGTACCCACAATACTATGGGCTTATTGAACGATGTGCAAAAATTTGACTGGAAAAACACCCTTTAGGCTTGTATATGGTGTTGAAGCATTGATTCCAATTGAAAACATTGTGCCTAGTTTGTGCATAGTGGCATTCATGGGTATGAAGGATCATGAAGCCCTGGAAGAGAGGCTCGCGTAGCTTGCCAACCTTGAGGAAGAAAGGTTTCTAGCTGGTCTTCACCAACAGGTTCAAAAGGAGTGTGAAAAAGCATGGCATGATTAGCACATTAAATTGCGGACCTTTAAGGTAAATGATCTGGTTTTGTTATATGACAACAAGTTTGATAAATTTCCAGGGAAATTTAGGATGTATTGGCTAGGACCCTATGTCATTAAGGATATTAGCGACAGTGGAGCAGTTCAGTTGGTTAAATTGAATGGAGATCCCTTCCCAGGAAAGTTGAATGGTTGCCAATTGAAGCCATATATCGATGATCGGGGCAGGTGACTATATGAATGTAGCATAGTCTTAGCGCTCCAGGAAGCTAAAAGGAAGTGTGGGACTATAAACTACACTTCCTAGGTTGGGAAACTACGCGATTGGGGGATTACGTGGAATAAGGAGATTTCACAAGGTTCGCAACAGTGTGGAGAGAGTTGCGCTACCCAGGGAAAAACTGCATAGGTCAGCTGGAAAGTGACCGTTAAAGTTATTTTTCATGATTTAATGATGAGAACATGGCCAAACGGAATGGGGGGGTGGCATTTAAGATGACATTTATGGGCAATATCCATGAAAATCTGCTGCCAATATGGGATTAATGAACCGAATATGGGGGGAATGACAATGCACACTATTTCCCTCACATAGAGACTTGCGAAGCTATAGGAGGCAAAAACACTGAAGGAACAGGTAGATGCAACTCAACACAAAGAGGAAGTGATGAAGGCACACTTGAAGCCTTGGTTGGATGAGGCCTATTTTGTCATGACCTCCATTGAAGGCAAGTTTGCTAGTCTGCAAGTGACTCAGCAGAAGCTTCAGGCTGACAGTTTAGGACCAGTGAAAGAGCAATTGGTCGAAGAAGTGAAGGAGGCAGCCATGTAGTGCATCGTCGAAGTGGCAGTCATACAGGTCGAGGTGGGAGGTCTTCACACCAAGATCTCCATGCCCACAAAGTGACTTGAGGGCGAGTCACCATGTATGTGTTGGGGGCCTGTTGGAAATGGTTTTCCCATAAGCAGTTTTGGGGCTAAAAGCTCATGTTTTGGGACAATTTTGTAATAAAGTTGTAAAGTCTCCACATTTTGTGATGACGGAGTGCGAAGGTGTCAAGAGTCATAAAGGGTTGTCAACCCTTATTTTGTAAAGTGTCAAGTCAGTTGTAAAGATCTATCCATGGTCCACAGACCATGGGATTCTATAAAAATGAGCTAAGTAAGTCAGCTCTAAGTAGTTAGTAGCGAAGTATAGTTGAGATGGTTTCTACAGAGTGATCTATCTTGGAGAATTCTAAGTGCTTTTGGGTCTTAGAGTAGGTAGAGGCTCTGTAGCTGAGTTCATAGAGGCCTAGGGTAGAAGTCCGTAGTTGAGTGTGCGAACCCCTATAGCTATGTGCGTAGTGTGGATAGAGTCTGTATTAAACTGGAGATATCAATAAAGAGAAGTATTCTGCAATTACTGTGTATTTAGTCTCTATTAATGCATCTGATTATATTGCGTTACGACCTGGATTTATATTACAATGTTTATTTGATGCGCAAATGTATGTGATTATATATGTTAATTGAACGTAAGTAAGAATATCAGTTTATGTGATGATAACTGTAATTGATTGGTAGAATAAGCAAAACACTTATGATAACTTGGGAAACTACATAATACATTGTCATAGGAGTGCGAAAGTACCTGAACCACTGGTTAGGGTTGTATGAAGGTCAATTGTACACCTTTGCAGAGGTACTGAAGGGATGGATAGGGGGTAGATCGATAAGCCCTAAGGCTTAGCAACCTACGTGAAGGCAAGATCAAGGTGTATAAACCGACATCACGACCATCTCAAGGTGCAGAAACTTGGTTCCAGGATCCCCCCATACTGCTTTAGGTGAGACTTCAGTCCGTACTATGTAGGATGATGCTAAAAGGGCCAGTAGTGTAGGGTTTCTTTGGCTGACTAACACTGAACCTAGGTCAGGGCCCACAAAGCCAACACTTCATTACCTGGAATAATTCACAGGATGGGAGAAAGGTCGATTTACCTAAACTGGAGGAGTCACATAAAGAAATTATATTTTCAAACAGGGATTCTCAGCTTAGACAAGTAGAAAAGGCAACAATGGTCGCAACAGCAGCAACAAACAGTGTTATTGAAAACATCAATGAGAATTTACATAGTGCCAATCTAGTGGCAGAAACTATATCAAGTTTTCTTCCAAATTTCAAACAGCTCAAGCAACAGTGGAGGTAGGAAAAAGAGGAAAAATGGGAAGCAATTAAGCAAATGACCATGTTAAACTGAGAATCATACTAGAAATATTTTGTTAAACCTTACAACCAGTGGATGACCCTGCGATGCCTAACCACTTCCATGCAGAAAATGATGCCAGAAATGACCGATGTTGTGTTCACTGGGAAGTTGAAATATGCAATCAGCTGACCGACACAACTCAAACTAATGACGGGCATCTGCGATCTCAAATATAAAACACAAAGGAGTTAGTCACCATGTTTTATTTCTATTTTAGTTTTTGTTTCGCATAATTTGAGGAAGGCCGTTTAAACCTCTTCAACTATTTTTGTAATAATTTATTCTTAGGATTTATAATTTAGTATTTAAACCCCTCTCATGCATTCAGAGAGAGGTCCATAAATTTTATCAGAAACAATCTTCAAAACATGCACTTATGTCCCTTTAATGAGGAAGTTCTGGTGAAATGAATGGAAGAAGATTTATTTTAATTTTATCTACCATATTCTATTGAAATCACTTTTGTACTCTTAGATGGTTTTGGATTGATTGGAAGTAGGTCAATATTGCTAAAACACATGAGCATAAATTATTACAAATGGCACTTTTATCTTGTAATTTTGTTTTATTTATGTATTAAGAAATAATTTTTCTTCAAATTGTTTATGTATGAAAGTTTAAATCTTGGTTAGCATTATTGCATTTTTGTATGGTGATGGCCTAAATTTTATGTTGAATATATGAATAACTTCTCATGCAATATTTCTTTCGCAATCCTTTCAGCTAACTATTTATCTAAAATGATTATTGTTAAAATGATTTCATTTCTTATTGCAGTTGAATGATCTTTATTACTAATTTGTCTATGACATTATTGTAGATCGCATATTTCAAATTTATTCCCAGGTATAGTCATAGCTAGATAATGTTTAAATTAGGATATATGCATGTGATTATTAGTTTAGATTAGATTAATTTTAGCTTAAAAATTCCTCTGAACTATCATATATCACCCCATTAGCACTATCATAATCTATATTGGGAAACTGGTCCCATTATCCCAAGTTGGAGACACTACACCAAATGAAAAAGGAATTGCCAACCAAGGTCTGGACCTAGTAGTTTTCTCCCATGCTGTAAGCAACCATTTTCGAGGCTTCAACATTTTGGTGCTAGAAGGAGGGCCTGACTGTGAATGGTAAGTAAATCCAAATCAACAGGCCATTCTAAGAGTAAAACTCCCTCACCATCACCTCCAACTTCTCGATTGCATTCCAAATACCCTAATCCTAAGCGAGAAGCTGTAAAGACAACTACATAACCCACTATTGAAATCTCAAAGAAGCCAGATCATTCTTCTTCTACTGAAGCCCCTGAAGTCCAATCTCTGATTTATAAATTACAAGGGATTTCAATATCTCAAGAGGAATCTAAGTTATGCCAATATAATGTTACATCTTAGTTTACCCCATCTCAATGGTTAATTAGAGCATAGAGTGAAAAGTTTGGTATCCCACCATTCGAATTCCCTCTACCAAGCCGTAAGAAAGCTAAGAAGACACTATCTGAATCTCACAGTGAGGTTCTTTCATCAACACAACCAACATTGTCATTCATTCCATCCATACCATCACAAGACCAATCATCCACCTCACTACTCTAGATCGTGATTCACACAAAGACTAGAACTCCATCTTCCTCTACCCGATCACCTTCGGCCACTGCGACATATTCCTCTACTCGGATACCAACAATGGCTCAAAATCCTCTAGGACCATGGAAAAATCCAGGAGTTGTTAGGATGGCTACACCCTTACATCTGTTACGAGCCCATCTAGAGAAATGGTTACCAAAGTCCAATCGTGATAATGGCCTACTTGCTGAGGAACACATAAACAATTTTATGTTGTCCATTAACTTGAACGAAGTAGTAGAAGAAGATGTAGTTGTAATATTAGTTCCATATACTTTACAAGGAGCAGCAGGATCATGGTACTTCTCATTACGATTAGGTTCTATTAATAGTTGGGATGCTTTTCAAGAGCAGTTCTTAACTAAATTTAGAGATTATAGATCCACGGCTACCCTAATCAATGATCTCTCCAATTTGAAAGTCGAACCTAAATAACCAATAAAAGACTTCAACTCTCGCTTCAATAAATTATTGAATAAGATACTAGCGGCATCTAAGCCCAGCGATGAGGTCCAAATGAGTGGTATAATTCCGCTCTCCCTTCAAACACAATTATTTTCTTTGATAGAGTTGCCAAACCAACTTTGGTAGAAAATATGAAAGAGGCAATAGCTATAGAAAAGCGCATTCCAACTGTAGATAAGAAAAACACATTAGAAGACCAAAAATCCAAGAAAGTGACTTTTAGGGATGAATCCAAGAAGAAACCACCAAAAGATCTTTTTTATGTTGAAGGTTTGCAAAAAGTCCTCAAAATCATGTCTAATGAAATGGTTGATATTAAAAAACAAGTGGCAGAGACTTCCTCTAAGAAATATTTTAGACTATTTAAAAGGAATTCCCCTACTGATCCTAAACCTCGAAGTGCTATATCAAACGGTGAATCAGATGGAGAGGAAGATTAAGTTTCAACAAATGAAGAAAAAATAGATGATGAAGAAGTGGCAGAGTTACAAGGAATGTGTGATTGTATACTTCCCAACGAAGAAACGCAAGAATCACTGCCTGTTGCCACCCAAAGTAAAAACCATGATGATTTACCATAAATAAATCCAAAGCATAAGGCTTCAATTCCACCTCCTAGGGATGAAACAATAGGTAAGAAATCTTCACCAAAATCCACTCAAACTACTCCTTCTTAATTGAATTCTTCACCTTCAACTAAAACCCTAATAGTATCTGATGAAATGGAATATAATATTGTTAATGATATGAAAAATACGAGGGCAAACATCACCTTTCATGAGCTTAGCAAGTTGAAACATCAGCAAAAACTACTCCTTAAGGAACTCAAGGCAGTACCTACTTCACCTCTTCCTGCTGCTATGATTGCACAAGCTGCGCAAGAAATGGGAAGACCCCTAGCACCTAATTAAACAAAATTGATATCAACCGACATTGGTCTAATTGGGGGAAGATCTAAATCCCATACTCCATTTCTCCTTACTTTTGAAATTTTAATAGAAACTTACACAACTGTTTAGTTGAGTCAGGAGCTTCATCTAACATTTTACCTAGAACAGTTTATGCAAAGTTGAATGTTCAACCTCAAAAATATGATGTACGCATTATACTGTTAGATCAATCTCAAGTCGAAGTTGTTGGGGAACTTAATCAAGTTACTATCAGACTCTCATCAAACCCCAAAGTTTGTCAAGTCATAGACATTATTATAGCCGATATTCCAAAATTATATGGCTTAATCCTTAGTAGAGACTGGTTAGAAAAGCTTCATGGTTATTTCACGACTGACTGGTCTCATATGTAGCTTCCCTATAATGGCAAGCCAAATCAAATAAGGGTTGATCGTGAAAAACATAAAAAGTACATAGTCACAGAGCTAGAAGGAGAAAATGAACCAGTTGTGTATATCAATAATATCATCAGAAACTACTCAGTAGAATCATTTCTAGGAAATTTTAATGCTTATACTTCACCTTTCTTGGAAAACTTTGTTGTATCTCAAGTTGAAAGTTTTCCCGAACAGATACTTCTAAGTGTGTAAATTTTTTAGATAAACTTGTAGTTCACTCTTTATTTTGGAAATTAATTTTTTATGGATCTAAATCCAATGATGGAGTAGGAGAAGGATGCATATTAGTTAGCCCAGAAGGGGAAAAGACTATGTTAGCATGCAGACTTGAATTTGATTGCACAAACAACACTATTGAATATGAAGCATTAGTTCAAGGTTTGTATAAAGCCATTGGCATTAATAGCAAACACCTCCAAGAGTTTGGAGATTTAGAAATTGTGATCAAGCAGGTAAGAAATATGATACAATATTTTTCTGGACATTTGAAACATTATCAGTTGTTAGTCCAAGACCTCACTTCCCACTTTGCATTGTTTAATATTTCCCCTATTCTGAGACTCCAAAACGCAAGCGCCAATCTCTTAGCTAATGTGGCTTCAAAGCTTATTCCACGAGGAGATTATAGTCCTAATCACTTTTCTATTGAATTAATTTTTAGGCCTTCTATTCCCGACAATATCACCAACTAGAGATTCATTAATAATGATCTGTATATCATAAGCTTTTTGACATCAGAAGGCTCTTATGATGACTGGATAATTGACGAAGATCGGCATGACAACAAATTAAGAAAGAAACAACCAAGAATGCTATACCAAAGTCTGTGGTTAAGTTAGAAGATTTGTATGACCTCAATGACAGATTCAAATGACCCACCAATTCAAAACTTCAGAGTTCAACTCTAATATTTGAATTGATTAACCTTGGAACTGACCTTAAACCTAAAAATAATAATCTAGGCCTCAGACTTACGTCAGATGAGAAATCAACCTTTATACATTTTTTGAAGAAATATATATATATATGTCTTTGCATGGAACTATGAAGATCTTAAAACGTATGACACTTCTATTATTCAACATATTATCCCCATGACATCTGATGAAAAGCCTATTCAACAAAAATTAAGAAAAATCCATCCTAATTTAGAAAATCAAATTAAATCTGAATTGAACACATTGTTGAAAGCGAAGATTATTTTCCTTGTTAGACATTCTAGGTGGGTCTCCAACCTTGTCATAGTCAGAACGAAGAACGGTGATATTTGAATATGTATAGACTTTCACAAACTCAACAAATCCTGTCAGAAGGACAAATTTCCATTGCCTCCTATGGAACATATATTGCAACCAGTTGCAGGCTTAGAACTAATGTCTTTCCTAGATAGATTCTCAAGTTATAATCAGATCCTAGTACATCCAGATGACCAACTGAAAACTACATTTAGGACAAAATGAGGCACTTATACTTATTAGAAGATGTCATTTAGACTAATTAATGCTGGTGCTACTTTCCAAAGAGCAATGGACATAGCCTTCAAAGATTTAGTAAACAAATTAGTAGTAATATACTTAGACAATATAACTGTATATTCCAAAAAACACAGTAATCATCTGAGAGATTTAAAACAAATCTTTGAGTGTTGTCAAAGGTATGGAATTTCTCTTAATCCTAAGAAATATTTCTTTGCGTTAAGTGAAGGAAAACTCCTCGAATTCATTGTATCTAAAGTAGGGATTAACATTGACCCTGATAGAATAAGAGATATCTCTTAAATTCTTTTACCTCATAACAAAAAATCCATGCAATCTTTCCTAGGTTAGATAAATTTTGTTAAAAGATTTGTCCCTGAATTCTCACGAATTGCTTTACCACTTCAATCTATGATAAAGAAAAATTATCTTTTCAAATGGGGACACACAAAACATGAAGCTTTTTATTTGATTAAACAAGCAATCATTAATGCTCCCTCTTTAGCAACTCCGAATTTTTCAAATCATTTGATTTTATATACTTTCGCTTTCGAGAAATCGTATGCAGCCATATTGACAAGTCAATGAAGAAAAAGTTGAAGCTCCAATCTCTTTCTTTAGCTCCAATTTTCAAGGGGTTGAATTAAATTACTGAGATGTTGAGAAACAAGCTTTTGCTATTTTCAAATCAATAAAGCACTTCAAAGGTTTTCTCCTCAAAACCCACACTAAAGTAATAGTGTCATTCTCAGTAGTGAGAAATTTGTTGATGCAAAGCGATGTAAGTGAGAAGAGAGAAAATTGGGTGACAACTCTGCAAGAATATGACATTGAAATTAGGCCAGCAAATATTTTAAAAGGTCAAGGTTTTTGCAGGATGTTAGCAGGAGTGTCTAATTTATCAAGACTACAAGACTCAGGTGATGATGTAAAAGTCTATGAGGTAAGCCTTAACGACACTGAGTCAATATATGTTGATATCATATTTTACTTAAGAAATGGATATGCCCTAGCGCAATTAAATTATAAGAACAGAAGGGCCTTGAGGCTAAAAGCTAGACAATATCAAATCGTCAATGATGTGCTGTTTAGAATAAATTATGATTTTGTTTTGCAGGAACTCCATGATGGACCATCTACTGGAAATTTTGGAGGAGATACCACCGCACATAAAATCTTGCACGCTGGCTATTACTAGCCAAAATTATTCAAGGATACACATAGTTATGTAAGGAGATGTAAGTTTTGTCAAACAATTGCTCAGAGATAAAGAAAACCCACGTTACCATTACAGCCAGTCAATATTGAACAACCATTTGAGCAATGGGGATTGGACATAATAGGTGAGATTGTTCCTCACTCTTCTAAGCAACATGGATATATCCTTACAACAACTTATTACTTCACAAAATGGGTGGAAGCCATTCCACTCAAGGCAGCCAATTCTGAAAACATCATTGAATTCATCGATCAATTTATCATTACCCGATTTGGTTTTCTATCTGCCCAAATGTTTGATAATGCATCTTATTTTTCAGGCAATGCTATCACAGAATTTGCTCTTAAAAGAGGTTTTATTCTTAAATACTCTATTAACTATTATCCACAGGGAAATGGGTTAGTTGAATCTACAAACAAAAATCTCATAAGGATTATTAAACAAATTGTTGACTAAAATCAGAAGAACTGCCATAAGTCTTTAATATTCCCTCTATGGGCAGATCAGATAACTCAGAAGGCCTCCATTGGCACTTCTCCTTTTAATTTGGTCTATGTGAAATAAGTTATCTTACCTACAAATGTAGCTATTCCCTCTCTAGCCCTAGTTCAGTTCATTGAAAAAAATCCTTCATCTTCTATTCAAGTTAGACGGTTACAAATCCTTAAGCTCGAAGAGGAAAGAGAAAAGGCTCGAATCACACACGCACATCGTCGGAAGTTAGTCAAACCTTCCTTTGATTCAAATTATGTAAGTTCAAAATCTTTTCAGCTCGGAGACCTAGTATTGAAATGGGATAAAGCTCACGAAGAAAAGGGTAAGCATACCAAGTTCCAAAAAATGTGGCTTGACCCATTTCAGATTGTGGAACAAATAGGCCCATCAAACTTTTTATGCAAAATTTATCAGGGAAAAGAGAGTCTCTACCTGTTAATGGGCAGATCTTAAGGAAATATTTTCCATAGAAGATGGTCTCTTCTATTCCCTGTATATTATTTCCTTTACTTTTATTCTTTTTAGAAAGAATAATACTAGTTGAATAACATTCACTTTTGTCTTTGTAAATAATAATCTCTTTTTTATTATTTGACTTTTTGCTTATATAAGTAAAGATTGTTGCAAAATGACTTTCACACATAAAATATAAGGTTAAGTTCTGTTGCTCTGAAATTGCTTGTTCTCTACCAAAATTATTTGATCTTTGATGAAAATTAACTTCAGAAAGGAACCTTGCTTCTACATTAGTCAAGAAAAGTATCAACAATGAAGAAAAGTCTATCTACAGAAAAGCATCATTAAACTCTACAATTGTCATCCAGAAGCTCTTAAGGAGCCAATGGTTCTCCCCATCTATTCAGTTTTCATTTTTAGAGTGTAGTTCTAAAATATACTTAAAATTAAAGGATAAGAGGTCTCATCAAGAGCTGACTTACCATGATCATAAGGTTATAACTAGCTGACATTACCAATACTGCATATAAAAACAGGATAATGGCTTGAGATTGTATTGATCAAAATATGAGGGGTCTCATTAAGAACCAGCTTGTTTAGTTAAGTTATAATCAAGTGAATGGCATTATCAATTTGGTAACCAAACCAAGACATTGTCCTTTAAGGGATAAAAGATGAAATCTTGAAGAAAAAGAATTATTTTAGAAAATAAAAAGGAAATAAGTATATAAATATGAGCTTATCTTTAAAAATTGCATTCTAACCTAGGTGGGATACTGAATCATTGTTGGTTAAAAGGTAACCCTATCAAGGCTATGAATGCCTGCCAGTAGCAAAGGCTCTACCTATGACAACTAAGTATACCAAAAATTGATTTGTGAAGAGCCTCCCTGTTTTTATCTTTAAAACCAAGTAATGACTGATGTAGACAAAATAACTTTCTTATGTGAAGAGGATAATAAAAAGGATGATAGTTAAGTGGATGTTGTTTAAATATTCAAAGAGAGGTATTACTTACCTTATATTTCATGTAATTTTTATTTTCTAAACCATCTTTTTAGGAAGTTTTTAGAAATTTTAGAAAACTCAGAGATAACTGGTTCTTCTAAGTGAATTGCCAATTGTTGTGCTATTCAACAACCCCCCATTTGTTAATAGTAGTAGTCAATATTACATTAATAAATGGGGACCCTTTAAAAATCCTTCCAAAAATAAGTTTAGCATTTAGGCATTTTCCTTATTAAATTTTGGAATAAAACAAGATATCAATCAAACACCTTTTCAAAAAAGTAGTAAATATTTGCCTTTACTGCATATCGCATGATCATGCATGATTGAAAGCCTTGATAATCCACCAAACCTAGTGAAAAGCGATCAAAAGAGGACATCGCATATCACTATTTATAAAAGATGCACCATAATGAGTTACCCTAAAACGTGCAAGATGCGAAATTGCGATGACAACATTTCTCTTATTGAATCACATTTCGAAAATTAAAAAGAACATTGCAAACTTACCATCTGTCAAGATTGCGAAATGCGATTGAGAACCGGACCCACTCCCGAGATATGTCACAAACGAGTATTTAGGTTCGTTGTTTAACAAAAGGGGCTTTACATAGGAAAACTTGACAAATAAGCTATGTTTTGGAAACAATAGTAAGCAGCCTGCATCTCGCATCTCGCAGAAACAAAAGAAATGATAAGGAAAGCATACAAACATAATGTGATTTGTGATATTGCATTGCAATCGCAAAATCAACATTTTCGCAATTTAAAGGCTCGCCACCTATTATATACATATTTGGGCACTGCAACCCCAATCACATATGTCCATAAACCAAGGGCTTCTGAGTCCCTAAAAGTGTTGTTTCATGCCTAAAGGAACAAGGTCAACTGATTACATCATCTCCTAGAAGTTCTCCATAGAAAACTGCTCAGAACTGGTCAAAACTGGACCATACGGATTGCTCAGTGCTAAGGGTGTGATGCATCTCACCTGCTCAGTGCAAAAAGTGTGATGCATACTGGAAAGCCCTTCTGTAGGGTTTGATGGGCGAGAGTAGACAAATGGCAGAGACAGTTTGCAAGGTGGATGATCATGGAATCTTCCAGAAACCTCTTCTATGACACTTGCCTCTCAGAATTCGCCCAAGGATGAGTAAGAGATCATCAATCTCCAAATGGAATTAAAAACTATCAGAGAGAGGACACTAATCAAAATCCCAGAAGCTGACTCACCCCTGCAATCATCTATATATGGATCCCTCATCCCAGAGATCCAGAGGCTGGAATCTTGTATCTTGTAAGGAAGTGTTGTTGGTTTCCTGGTGGAATATCATAGTGTTTGGTGATCTAAGATTTTCATGAGGTGAAGAAGGGCTTTCATGCGGGGAGGATGATGTTGGGTCAGATCAATGGGTTGTAATCCTCTCTTCTAATCTTTACATCAATAAATCTATTCAAGTTTTCTTCAACATTCTTGTATGTCTGATAATATATGCATTTGTGTGGTCAATATATATCTGGTCCTATATTGTTTATGATTGTAGATCTCTGCACTTTGAAGGTATTATGTTGCTTTGACTTTACAGGTACTCTTTGAAGCGGAGTGGTCAAGGAAAGAGTAGCAAATATCTATTAGAGAGGAGAAGGAACAGGCAAGGAATCGAGCGAAAGATTGAGGCTGGTATTCTTTGCTCCTCTCCTATCTACTTCTTGTAAAGGAAAACAAGAGTAACTTTAATCTGTTTGTTTCTAAGATAGCTACCCGTCTTAGTGGGACTAGTAGCTCTGCATAGACACTAGATTTCCTAATAACAAAATGGCGACTCCGCTGGGGAGCGAATAGCTTTTTTGCTTGTCTATATTTGTTTGCTTTATAAAAGTGTTACAAACGGAGCCTGAAGTCAAGCCAGCTAGCCTTCGAACTGCATTTTCTATGCAAGTGCAAAGTAGATCAATGCTGCTTCAGTCCATCTCCAAGTTTTGTTTATAAACTGAATGATTGATTTGCAAACATCCTAATTTCCTTGGTGGTGGCTCAAGTAATCTCATTAGATCAGCCCCTGTGATTTGCATTTATTGACTATCATTAGCTCGACCTAAATCCCTGAACTAAGCTGCAAACTGTGACCAAAAACCAAGTTGAAGTCTCATCCTTGGACCATCGCACCTTCTGCTCTTGGGAATCTGGATGCATCGCACCTCCCGTGTGCAATAGGTGAGATGCATCGCTCTTTCCCTGTGTTACAGGTGCGATGATCAGATAAGACCTCTTCTACTTCCAGATTTTGGTTTTTTGTTCACTCTCTTCAGCTTTATTCAGGAGTTTTGTTGTCTGTGATCAGTATACCACTGTGGAAACTCCCTTCCTTTGCATGATTCAACCTCCATAGTACAAAGAACTGTGAAGAACCTTTACGTGGGAAATTATGTATGATTTATTAGAAGAAGAGGAACCAAGACCTCTGGAAACAAAGGTCACAACTAACACTAATGTTTCCTCATATGCTTCCCTTTTTGAGTCGGCATGCTCATTTCTGCATCGTATAACTGCGCGAACAAAGATAATCCCTTGTACAGATATGGTCAAGTGTATAATTGATGAGGTCGATATCTCAAACAGATAATTTAAGAATAACAGCCAAGAGGGTATGGGATCTTTTTCGCCACACAACCTACGACTTATGTACTACCTACCAGAGCCACAAATGATCTACAACAAACAGTTCATTGAGAAGTTTGCCAAAGAGAACAAGGACCTAGCAGATGTCATGAGGACCTCATCAAAAAATGAGGGCAAGATAAAAAAGGACAAAGCGAGTATGTACTCTACTACATCTATTTCTCCCCCTCATAGTTTTGCAGCAACCATGCTATGTAGGATATTTGGCAAGCTCGATAGCACTAAATTTTCCCCGGAATGGCTTCCATTAATAGATGGAACCATAAAAACAACCATAATGAATTGGGCCCAAACTCTGTCTCATAATTTAGCAAAGGTGATAATCGATTATAGGAGGAAAAGGAGTATCTCTTCGAGGGTTTACCCTCCATTTTTTATGAGTGCCTATGTGATGGATGCATTTTTTTTTGGTTCAAAATTTACTGTCATGGGATGGAAGTGGACTATGAAGGATCCACTTCCCATTCATATATATCATAAGGACATGCCAGAGTCTCAATTTCACCCCCATTTCTACAAAATTTGTGATGGAGTCATGTTGGCTATCCATAAATAGGTTTACAACCAAAATGCCCCTAGGTTTTCTAAGGAAGACGAAGTGGATATCCTCCTAGTGGCCAGATGGTTTGGGGAGGAAACATTCACATATATCAGAGTATTCGGGAGAATTTCCTCACCACATGTCCTCCCATACTATGTCCCTGAAAAATTGATGTCTAGAGATAGCCTACCGAACAGCGAGTGAGGGTGGGCTAAGCAAAGGATTGAAAGCGCAAAAAAATGCCATTTGGACTACATTTCCATTGCAGTGTGCAGCATTTGCACTACACGATTTTGGGCATCCATGCAAAGAAGTGAAGATAATGAAATCTTTAAAATTACCTAAATTCCCAAGAAGGCAGTACGACCCAAATGGCACTACCAATGCCTTCACTACCCTGGTGAAAGTGAAGGCATTCACTCATGAGGAAGATGCATTTGATGACGTATTCCTACAGAAAGAATCATTTGCAGATGTGAAGCACATGGCATCACTAATTTTTGACCCAGAAGTGCTTGAAGCCTTTCATGAATACAAATAAACGAGATTGTTAAAGGTCCCGTTGGACCAATTACAGTTTGAACCATTAAAGGAGCCAACTCCTAGCGTAAGCCTAGAAGAGAGCTCTAGAGAAACTTCTAAAGATGATTCTAAAGTAGAGTCCCAAGAGAAGTCTACCAGGGAATTAGAACACTCATAATAATAGTAACAAAATGGGGGAAGTAAAGGAAAGGAGTCAGAAAATGATACAATCGGATCTACAGAAAAAGCAGTTGAGAAAACCTCAGCTAAAAAATAGGCTGAAATTCACTCCACCTCCACCCAGACAACAAAATCCACGGTGATTGATATAGAGAAAGAATGAGAGCATTTTTATAAAAATCTCCATACATAGGGACAAGCACCTGAGCTACAGACTCTACAACACAAAGAAACTCAAGAATTTACAGTAGAGAAAACTGTAAGTACTCAAGAGGTAGAGCACATTCCTGCCACTTCTACCTTTGAAATTGTTTTGAGAATTGAGGAGATTCCTCCTTTAGATGTGTTCTATAGCCCAGCCCACAAAGTTATCATCAAAAGGCAAAGAAAGAGGAAGTTGGATGCTACATTTGCTACTACTCCTGATAATGAATCAATGGATATTGTCTGGAAATATTCACCCATGGACCCATCTAAGAACCTTAGTAAACTATCACAATTTGCAGGAGCCTATGTTACAAAGACTATTGATAAAACAACAGAGGTACAAATGTTTCTTAGAGAAAAGGAAAATAAATTTTTGTTGTTGGAACAATAGTTAGAGAAAGAAAAATATAACTAGCAAGCGGAATTGCAAATAGCCAAGCTCCAACAAGAATTCGAGCAGATGCAAATAAAACAACAAACCAGCTTAACAAAAAAGGAAGCACAAATACAAGCAATAACAGATAAGTATAAGGATAGTTCAAAAATTGATTAGTTTATAAGTGAAGCGCTCAGCATTAACTCCCAGCAAATGCACCAAAAAGAACTTCTATGCTAGAAGATCTTGCAATTGAGTCCTTATTGCGAGACTAGTGACAACCTAAGGAGTCAATTCGTTGACATAAGACTTGAACATGATGAAGTCTTGAAAAGAGTTCCTGACTTCATAACCTGGAATAATTTAGAGGATGGGAGAAAGGTCGATTTACCTAAACTAGAGGAGTCACATAAAGAAATTATATTTGCAGACTGAGATTCTCAACTTAGACAAGTAGAAAAGGCAATAGTGGTCGCAGCAGTAGCAAATAGTGTTATTTAGAACATCAATGAGAATTTACATAGTGCCAAGTTGGTGTCAGAAACTATACCGAGTTTTCTTCCAAATGTCAAACAACTCGAACAACAATGGAGGCAGGCAACAAAGGAAAAGGGGAAAGAATTAGGCAAATGACCAGGTTAAACTGGGAAGCATACTAGCAATATTTAGTGAAACCTTACAGCTAGTGGATGACCCTATGATGCCTAACCACTTCCACTCAGAAAATGATGCCAGCACTGACCGATGCCGTGTTCACTGGGAAGTTGAAATCTGCAATTGGCCGACTGATACAGCTCAAACTAATGACAGACATCTATGATCTCAAGGATCAAGTGCAAAGGAGTTAGTCACCATGTTTTATTTCTATTTTAGTTTTTGTTTCGCACAATTTTAGGAAGGTCATTTAAACCTCCTCAACTATTTTTGTAATAAACTATTCTAGGATTTATAATTTAGTATTTAAACCCCTCTCGTGCATTTAGAGAGGGGTCCAGAAATTTTATCAAAAACAATCTTCAAAACATGCAATTTTGTCCCTTTAAGGAATTTCTGGTGAAATGAATGGAACATGATTTATTTTAATTTTATCTGTCATATTCTACTGAAATTGCACTTTTGTACTCTTAGATGGTGTTGGATTGATTGGAAGTAGGTCAATATTACTAAAACACATGAGCAAAACTTATTACAAATGGTACTTTTATCTTATGATTTTGTTTTATTTATATAGTAAGCAATATTTTTTCTTCAAATTGTTTATGTATGAAAGTTTAAATCGTAATTAGAATTATAATATTTTTTCTTCAAATTGTTTATGTATGAAAGTTTAAATCGTAATTAGAATTATTGCACTTTTGTATGGTGATGGCCTAAATTTTATACTGAATATATGAATAATTTCTCATGCGATATATCTTTCACAATCATTTCGGATAACTATTTATCCGAAACGATTATTGTTAAAACGATTTCATTTCTTATTGTAGTTGAATGATCTTTATTATCAATTTCTCTAGGACATTATTGTAGATCACATATTTCAAATTTATTCCCGAGTATAGTCATAGCTAGATAGTGTTTAAATCAGGATATATGCATGTGATTATTAGTTTAGATTAGATTACTTTTAGCTTAAACATTCCTCTGAACTATCATATATCACCCATTAGCACTATCATAATCTATATTGCGAAACTAGTTCCATTATCCCCAGTTAGGGCCACTACACCAAACAGAAAAGGAATTTTCAACCAAGGTCTAGACCGGGTGGGTTTCCCCCATGTTGTAAGCAACAATTTTTGAGGCTTCAACATCTTCATACATTGAGGTCAAGATTTTGGGCCATTGTAACTTCGTTTTAAAACCTCAGATATCACTTCATCTCCGATGTATATTAAAATTGGTTATAAAACATTGATTTTGTATATTAAAGTTTTTATACAGGTTTCCTAACACATAGAGAATTTAGTTCATATTAGTTATGTAATCAAGTTGTCTTAAGTGAGACTTTTTGGAAGCTTTTCCGGTGGGGTTTTCTGGTCTAATTTCTCTAAAATCCGATAGGAATTTATTGAAATCACAATTTTGATGGGTAACCCCTGCACAATCCAAGTGCCCTAGGGGTTTTCCAGTGTGATGAACCCATACGTATAGTAAGAAAACAAGTTCAA